>JAEMWC010000352.1:92500-135000 GCA_016490735.1 Pachyseris speciosa
CCCTTAAAAACTACCTCGTCGGGAAAGGTGTGATTGGAGGTGGGAGTGCACAATACGGGGGTTTCCTTGGGATGTTGGCTGCGATTGGGGTTCCTTTGGCGATAGACCTTGTCAAAAAGGTGTTGGGCAGTGGAATGCAAACCCATCCGCGATCGAGACGTTCCGCCCCTCGTCTTCTAGCCTCACTTGCAGGGGGTGGAATTTAAATCCGCCCTCCCCCTGTTTTCGGGCGATGGGAAGATTGGGAATATCCAATGATGATGGGCCGTGGAAAAAAAAAAAAGATGAAATTCAAGGATGTACCTCTTTCCAACGTCGATCTAATGGATTGGTGTAACTATCTTGGCATCTCCCTCAAAGGGATCTTCTCTAGCAACGAAGCCAAACCTCTGCACCATTCCCTCCGCATTATTAACCTGGACGATCTCGGAAGTTTGGGCGCACACTGGGTTTGCTGTTGGAAGGGGAAGGATATAGAATATTTTGGCTCCTTCGGCTTACCACCGCCGGATGTGTGGGAGCCTTCTTTCCTCAATGATAGATAGATACATAGATAGATAGATAGATAGATAGATAGATAGCTTAGATAACTAGCTTTATTAAAAAATCAATTGCAGCCCAAGGGCTGGATTACGGACTGTACAATACGTTGAATACTAAAATACGAGAAAGGGTAAAAAAAAAAAAAATAAGAAAAACTATTATAAATAAATAACAGTATATAAATAAAACAAAAGAAAAAAGATACTACGTCATGAAATTTAAAAAATAGCCGCGAATTTACAATAAAACCATTAGAAAATAGCCGCGTTATGCATGATAAAACTATTCATTAGTCTATTTGTTCTACAAAGAGGTACGTTAAAAGCGCGCTTTCTCCTTAAGGCTACAGTACTAAGATTACGTGGCGGCAAAAGGCCATGTAATTTGTGGAGGCTTTTGTCCTTAATCTCATTGAAAAGGCGCTCTGTCAGCCATTAGCGCCGTTGATGGAGGGTGGCAATGTTGCACTCTTTGAGAGCCTCTTGGTAGCCTAAATGAACGGAACAAAGGTGTGAGTTACACAGACCTTTTAAAAAGATTTTCTTCCAATGTGCATCATAACGAGCGGGCCGTAAAAAATTACTTTCTTAATATAACCAGTGGCTGATTGGTATTGTGTGTAGGACAAACGCAGAACCCCAAATGTGTCGGAGTCTGAAATGATTGTCATGACCAAAAACGGGCGAAAAATGGGGAAAGCCAAGTGTGCAGTCTGTGAATAACGAAAACGCAATTTTTACCAGTGGGGGGCAAACTGTGAAGCCAAGGAAACCGCGAAAAAAAAAAAACGAAGTCGGTAAACTAACGGAGCCCTCTCATGCAAAGGGCAAAGGAATTGGCACAGACATTGCTGGAACTGCGATGGATTTGTTTTTTCACCACGGGGTTCCGTATCTTGTAAAAAAGGGGTGGAAATGAGAAGGTACTACGCGTCGGAAGTGATCAGAAACACACAGCTGCAAAAAAGGGCGATTGACTACGGGCTACGGAAGGCAACTCCCCTGTTTCATAAGGATGGCCGCAAAGCCTTGGACCAACTTTCCACGATGGTACGACCAAACATTCGCTACAAAACAGACAGGCCCGATATGAACAAGGTGGGTCGTGGGGTTCCTGTTCCTTTCCCCTTCGTTGATTTCAAGAAACTTTGGGATATTGTTTCCAACCCCAAGCTTTTCGAAGGGCCTGAGGTTTCAGCAAAAGAGGGGCGCGCAATGGTTGCCGAATACAAGTGGCAATACGCTGATTACAAGAAGCTGGGAGGCACGAGAAGTTATGGGTCTTGGATCAAGTGGAAGGGGTACGGCACGGGATTGTTGGGTGACTTGTTTTACGCTTCCCCAGCAGAGCTTGAGAAAAAAGCAAGGTTGTTTGCCGCATTTGGCAACGCTCTGACGAAGGGGCGCGGGTTTGAACCTGTTCTGAAACAGACCATGCGGAACTATTATGGGAAGGGGGTTGATATCCAGTTTGATTGGAAAGCTTCCTGCGCCAAAAGGCGGTTGGAATCTCCCGGCCATCAGTACACTGGGCCTTACAACCCTCTACACCACCAATTGGATTACGACCCTGAAACGGGAGAAGTCTTGGAAATCTTTCAACAGCCTACGGGGGCAACTGATGTTGTGGCAATGCAGCACGATGTTGATTACAGCAGTTGTGGTTTTCGCGCGCAGAAGTATGGCGAGAACGAAAAACAAATGCAAGCATGTTGCTGACCGAAAAATGGCCAAATCGCTTGACACGATTCCGTGGAACAAAAGATAGTGGGGGCACTCGTTGGCCCGCAACGCGATTAACACGAAACAGAAGCTTGGTCTGGGGGTAAAACGCCATCATGCTTGAGTTCGTCTACGACTCGCTGAAATTCATCTCGGACTTCTTTCTCAATGGTTTTTGTGTGCGGCACCACCCACCAATACATTGCGAGCAAAAGTGAGGTAAGCATGATCATATATCTATCAACCACTTTTCTTAAAAATCCTGAACGTCTTCCAGAAAAAAAATAATTGGTTTTGCCTGTTTTGTTTTTTTTTTTTTTTTTTTTTTTTTTATGCACGCCTCACAACACCCATTCCGCCGATAGGAATGACATTTTTCACAAAATGTTACCCGAGTAAAACAGTTTTCAAAGGGGCAAAAGGGGTGCCCGCAAAGTACTGAAACAACTCTTTATGAACTTCCCTTTTTTTGTTCTGAGTTTGGGCTTTGATTGTTTCGTGAAGGATTTATTTCCTTTAGCTCTGGTAGAGCAGGTGCACCATTGCCAGGAATTCCATTCTGTAATGAGGGCGCTATTCTTTAATGGGGGTTGTGCGCTATTAAAGAAAGGTTTTTTCGTCTAACCATTCGCTGAAATACTTTGTTTCGTTTGCTTTCAGAAGTGGGTATGTTTTGCGAACCAATTCATAAAAAAGGTGTTGTATCTGCGGATTGTCAGAAATGTATTCCTAAGGCGACTCGTGGTATTCCAACTTATAGCGGGCGCGTAAAACCAGAAAGTATTCCTTTGGAAGGTTGTATTTATCCAAAGGTTTCGTCCATTTTTTTATTCTGCGAACCAGCTTGTCGCAGATCACCGCCCGTTCGGCGCTAATGTATCTTTTGCGCACATTTGTTTGATGGACCATGTCATAGAACCCTTCGCAGCTAGATAAGCCATTTGTCAAGGAACGCTTTTTCCTCTGGTGTAATTATATAGCTTGCCATCCAACAAAGGAGGGCGCATTCGTCAATGAAAAAAGGGTCTGCTGTTTTCTTAATGAATTGCCATGGCGACATGTCTTGACACAAAAGGTCGCGCACATGGCGCAGTGAAGAGTTTTAACGGGGCATCTGTCTATCTCATCGATTAATGCCATTCTGACATTGTAGCAGAGCACGTAGACTGTGGTCATAGCTAACCAACACCAACCATTTCTCTAATAGGTGGTACATGCGTGTTGATTATAGTAATAACGTCTCACGTTGCTCATCAACTGGGTGTCAAAGGGATAAAGAGGTTTGTATGTCCTCTTCAAGTTGCTTCTTCTCCTGTGCGGGTTGACTCGCTTACGACCCTTTGTGCGGCTTTTTTAACCCCCACAAAAGAAACTTTATTGTTACAAAGGAGGTAAAAAATAGGCTCACCTTTTCGGGGTTCCTGGGTCATCATCCTTACCTCCATATACGCTGACTGGATGTGTGGTGCGCCTTCTTCCATTTTATCTGCTAAGAATTCAAAATGGACCCGCCGCCTCTGCATAATCAGAGTAAGTGGTGTAAAGATTGTAAAATGCTGGAATGACGTGAGTGTTAACCCATTCAGAAGAAACGGGCCCCGTTGAATAGCTCTCTTCAACTGTTTCTATAAAATTGGTCAGTAAATCTTGAATCTCTGGGGGAAGTGTGCCCAACATATCTTGGGCGTTTTCGAAGCTGGAGCTTTTGTGGCTAATCGCTTTATTTCCATTAAGATTGAGATTGGTATTAGAAAGTTTACGCTGCTCTACTTCGATGACGCCTTCCACCAATCGAGACGAAATTGTATGCCCATTCATACCAATAACCCGCGGAGCTTCCATCGGTCTTACCCCCGCGCCTCTCTCTCAATTGGCCCGCCATATTTCTTGCGCCGAAAAAATTAATTACGGATGGTTGCGAATTTCCCTTTTGCTCTCTCTCTCTGAAGGGGGTGCGCGATGCTCTTCCATCGTTCTTACCCACATCACCCCTCTCTCTAGTAGGCCGACCCCGCACCCCCGCTGCTCTTGTTGGCGCCTTTGTTTGTTGGTTTTGATGCTCTGTTGTCTGTGTTGCCCTCGACGCTTCGCTCCTCGGGTGTCGGAGTAGTAGTAGGTGTAGTTGACAAATACTCACCGGAGTACAACACACCCGACGAGCGAAGCGAGGAGGGTGTGTTGTACGGAGTACTCCTCCTGTATGTCCTCCTGTATGTACTCCTGCTGTATGTCCGGATAAAGTTTTGTGTAATTCATTACACCCTCAGGCGGAGCGGTTGGCAACACATTCGTAGACAACATTGTCTCTCTTTATAAAAAAGAAAATATAACAAAAGCATATTTTTTTAATTGATCGACAATTCAAAGTAAAGTTTTTGACCACGAAAGTCAAACAGTTCTCCATTTAGAGTCACACTGTTCGCATGTTCGCCTGTCGAAGCGCCGCGAAATACTTGCTGTTCGAGCGCTTGATAGTTTATTTTTTTCGAAAGCCTCTCTCACGATGTCAAACTTCGCAAGCAGGTTTGTTTTGTTCGAATTCAAAAAATTTTGGTCTCGGTCTACCAAATCGCAGTACACAAAGAAGACATTTGGACCGTTGAGCTTTGAAATATACACATTCAAAGTAACGCGTGTGGGGATATCAAGAAAATCGACTAAATTTTGGGAAAAAATAAGGATTTTGTTTTCATGGTTTCTAATCATCACGATGCCAGAGGGGTCATTTACCTAAGAAGTAAGTTTAGTGCCAAGTTCTGCAAAAATTAAATTAAGGTTTTTTGCGAGACCTTTGGGGGTGTAATTTCCTGGAGGAAACCCTTTTATAGAATTACTTCCACCATTTAACAACGAAATTAACCCAGAGCTTTTTAAATTGTTCCACGAATTGCAAAGCGAGCAGGAAACAAGCCGGACATAATTGACTTTCGGAACCGGCTCGTTAAAAAGAAAACTGGGCAGGGGTTGTCAGTTATGACAATTGTGATTACAACCATTTATTTAAGCGCACATTAACATTCAATTTAAAAAAATCACCCCTTTCATAGGATGGCAAATTTTTTTAAGTGGTTGCAAACACCGGAGGACAACCAAAGTTCTAAAAATGCAAAAGACAAAGCTTGGGCTGAGTTTTTGTCTGAATTCTCCTATGCTGACAAGAGTAAATTTACCGCTAAAACCGAGTTTACCGAGGACCACAAGCCAACAGCTGGGCCAGATTATTTAAAAAGCGTTTTTGGTTCAATCAAAACATATTGGCCTGATGTAATGAAAAAGGCTTTGGGGATGGGTAAGATTGGAGGGTTTCCATACCAGCTGATGATTAGAGAAGATTTTATACCTGCTATATCTTTTTACGAAACACCCTATAGCAGTTTGCAAAAAAATATTTAGCAACCCAATGTATATTTATGTAACACCAGAACCAACATTTTACCACTAAATTAAGGGATATATTTAAAAAATTCGACCTTACTCATCATTCAGGAAAAGAGGCAAATAAATGGATAAAATAAATATTCGTAAACCAAAAGGTTCAGTAGCTGCGTGGCACAGTAAACAGTAAAAAGTTTTAAATAGTATTAACGCAGTGCCAAATTAAAAACAAAGTTTATAGCAGACGTTTCGGGCCTAGCCCTTCCTCAGTGCTAAGTTGAGTTGTGAATGGGACACGTAATTGAACACGTAATTCAATTACGTGTCCCATTCACAACTCAACTTAGCACTGAGGAAGGGCTAGGCCCGAAACGTCTGCTATAAACTTTGTTTTTAATTTGGCACTGCGTTAATACTATTTAAAACTTTAAATAAATGGATAGCCAGCCTAAATATGACGTAATGGCAGCAACAGCTTAACTTTGCAGTTTGGTGTGCTACAACTGGCTGCGGCATTAGTCGTGAGATTTTTGATAAAGATAACAGAATTCTTAGTTTACCACCCCAGATAAGATCTTTTTATCGCTTCCATGTCTATTTCACTATCAAGCGTATACTGTTTCAGATGGGTGGAATTCAGAACATAATCGCTTTGCCCGACGACCCAACTTTTATTCGGACAAACAACAAGTGTAATGTAGCTTCATACAAAAGAATTTGTAATGAGTTTAGGATTGATCCCTCAACCGATTTTCGTTTTACAAAAGGCGCTAATGACGGGCTGGGCAGTGTTTATATTTGGGTCCGCGGTCCCTACAAAACTGAAGCAAAATACTTAGGCTACGATAAGTTCAGTAATGAAGGCGGTTCCGCAAGCAAAGGGGATGCAATTCTTTGCATGAAACCAGAAAGCGATACTGAAAGGCAGTTGGATTGGTTCTGCCACAATGAATCCAGCGATCTTACACCAGCAGGATTGTCAAGAATAAATCAGTCAATAGAGGCGTTGGTTTACTGCGTTTTAGGCGCCCGGGTAGATGTTAGAAGTAGTCTTCTGGGAGATGGAGGTCGCACGGTTGAGGTGCGAAGCGAGTTCCTTGTTTTGATTGAAGATGCGATAAGGCAACCAGACATGGCCAGGAACGTGTAACGTTATCAGTTGGCTGTGGATGAGGCAAAGGTCAAGCTGAATTTGGCCGTTTGTCCGGGAACCTGGCTAATGCCGAGCAACATGATAATTAACACAGGAAGCGTGGTTGGTTACAATAACAGACCAAAACAGGCAACAAATGAAATGAAATTAGGGATTAACAACAACGTAAACCAAGGCACAAAAAGCGGCTCTTCACCTGATGTAAGAAGGCCCTTCAAAGATAAATGTAGCCAACAGCCAACCATCCAATCCAATCCACAAAGCTGCAATGAAAGCTCAGAACACTCCATCGGAACAAACAAAACAAAATACGCCACCAACAGCAAGTTTACATAAAACTTTAAATGAAACCCAAACCAGACTTTTTGTCGGGAAAAAATATTCGCATGAAGAACCAATTCCGAAACCAGTGGCGGATGAGGATCATGAAATAAATAAGATTCTTATTGGTGCTGGAGCAATTTTAATCGCTGGAATTGTTTTTGTTTCGGTTTACTGAAAGAGTTAATTTATTCAGATTTGCGTTTCTGTTTGGAAACATATTTTTCAACCAGAAAGGCGACCACAGCAAGAATAATCAGCCAAGTGTGTTCGGCCAGAAAACTAACTGTCTGACCGGCTGCTTTGAAAAGGTAAGAAACTATCGAGCCGATAAGGCCGGGCAGAATAGAAGCTGTTTTTTTATTTTAACCGATTTCTTTCGGGCCGTTTCCCATTCCTTTACCGAGTGCTTTCAAAGAGTTTCCGATGGCGCCAATAACAGCTCCGATTGTGACACTAGCCGCGACAACAATAGTAACTGTTACACCGTATTATTTTAAAGATGGCTTTGATCCTTTCTCCAAGAGGAAACGCCCTTTCTCTTTCTACAATTTGTGTTTGCAAGCGCGCTAGCTCTTGTTGGTTTTCATTCACCCTTTCTCGTGCGGCTTCTCTGTCAGAAGAAATGACGTCAGCGTCATCGATTACCGCCTCATCTCCATCAATGTTCTTTTTAATCTCAGCTTTTTGTTCCCTCAGGTCATCGATTGATTTTGTGCTGTGGAAACCTTTTTTTCTTTCTTTTTTTGCTATTTTTGCAGTTATTTGATCGATTCGGGTGTGTTCTTTTATTTTTTGCTTATTTAGTTTTTCAAGTGCAGCAACCTTTTTTTCATGTTTTCAAAATCAAGTTGATAGTTTTTAAGCGGCTACTGAGGATCGCGCAATTCTAATTCGTTTTCAACAATTCACCCATGTTGATCAATTTTGGCTTGGGGTTCGCTCGATTCTTGCTCTAAGATCTCGAAGTTCTTGCTCGGCGACTTCTTTTTGCGCTTTGATACTCTCCAAATCTTTGAGTTGTTTTTCCGCTCCTCGCAAACTCTGTCTGTTTTGTCTTATTTCTTCGTTATATTGAGAAATTTCCTCTTCAGCTGTTTTCCCAAGAGCTCTTAATATTTCTTTTGGAAGTTTTGGATTGAGATGTTGTTTACCAGATGCCTTTTTTTGTATGTACAGGTCGTAGAATTTTTTTCCTGAGCCTCGAATTTTGACCTTAAGATTTTTACTAATTGGATCGTAAGTGGTGTCAAGCGAGGTTTGGCTTGCATCTGGATACATTTTTGTTGAAGCCTGCCAAGACCGTTCATTAATCGTTTTCGCACCAAAAGACGTCTCTTCATACATGGAGTTTTCTGGCTGCGACCCACTTTGTTCGTGTTGACTTCTTTGTAATAAAATATCTCCCCCTGGAGTGGATGTTACGTCAGGAAAAAAAGGGTGGGTTCTGTCCACCTTCTCTTCGTATTCACCACCATCATCATCATCATCATCATCATCTTTATACTCCAAAAGGGGGTCCTCCATTTCCGCGTCAAAGCCACCTTCTGCCAATATCTTTCACAAAAACGTTTGCGATTGTCCGAAGGACGCGCACTTTATTAACCACAATTAATTTTTAATTGAATGAAAAAATTTTACAGCGCATAATTGTGGTTTTTCCGTTTGTGGTATCCACAAAAAGGAGAATAATGTCTGTGCAGGAAAACCTTCTTCCGACAAAGAAAAAGCTATCAAGGCGATGAAAGCCGAGCGCGAGGTTAATCAAATAACATTTGATAAGAGTAGAACCAGCCCTGGTGAGACTCTTTATGTTTCAGTCCCCAAACCTAACAAAAACGAGGTACTCGTGCCAGGCTCTCTCACTCTTCTGTTCGACATCGATTTGACTGGGGGTTACGCCCAACAACCATCTCGTGCAAAACGTTTCTCGTGCGCTCGTTGATAAGCTAGTTGTGAAGTACGGGGGCACCATTCTGCAGGATACGGTCGGCTGCGACCTTTTCAAAATCTGGGAGGACCTTTTCCTTTCCAAGGAGGAGAGGGACAACGTGTTGCTCGAGGGCATCCAGAGCGATAACCTAAACAAAATTCGATCAAATGCCGGAGACAAGCCCACTTCAGGTGTCGCTGCTGAAACCAAGCTGGAAAGCATTTACAAGAAAAAATACCGTATCCGGATAGACCACCAGATACTGTCTGACCACTTAATTTTTTACCCCCAAGCTCTTTACAACAACCTTATATTCGAACTTACCCTCGCAAATGCTGATAATGTTGTGAAAGGCTCAGACGCAACGAAACTCAAATAAAAGCTGACAAACATACAGATAGAGTACGAAACGATCAGAAGGGAGGCTTTGGCCAACCAGGCGTATTCTGTTTATAATTCCGGGAAAGAATCCCTGTATGACCATGTTCATCGGGAAAAGGTTGTTACATTTGCAAGGGGATCCGAAACGCGTCTAAACCTACGGGTTAACCCGCAAAGAAGGTCTTTGAAAGGAATTCTTCTACTTTTCATCAAACCTTATATAGCAGGAGCAAGGGACTCGGAAAAGTTTTTCAACCCCGAAATCACTTAAGTCAACGTCACTATTAATATAACGGATCCCCAAACCGTTTGTACAACAACGGCCTCGACGGCAAGGACATTTGGGAGAAAATCAGCCATTTTTTCATGAAAAACACCAACAAAACATGACACACGAATTTGACTAAGTTTTACACAGGTGACCGTTTCGGTCTTCTCATTGACTTGCGGGTATCACCCGTAAAAATGATACCCAAATTACCGGGCAGCAGCCGTTGTAGTACATACTATAGTACGGCATATATGATATGAAGTTGAGCAAAAATGGCGGCTTGACAGGAGTTGTACATGGATCAAAGAAACATGAGAAATTTGGACAACTGCAGAGCTTTTCTTCAGTTCTGTGGAGCGGTTTGATACAATGGGTTTTTCTCATTTAAAGTTAAGGTGAAAAATACGATAGCAACGGTCATGGGCCGGTAAGTGTTCTGTTTTGGATAGATGTGAGTCGAAGAAATTTATAGCTATTAGTAAGTAAGCTTATTATTTGTTTTAAAATTTAGCTTATCCTTAACCCGAGCTTTAACAACAACAACAACAACAACAACAATGTATTTATTAAAAAAATATAAAGTTTACAATACTTCATGTCCTGCAAATAGCTATAATGCTAATCTAGGCAGGACAATACTTTAATTTAGGCGTTATTAAATTACAAAAACAAAAGAGAATTACAAAGGCATACAGAAAGAAAACACCTTACATATAAATTCAAGTACAATAGGATTTTGTTATTTGAAAAAGACTAAAATTACGACTGGAACATATCAGGTTCACTTCACAAAATATTCTATTAAATAATGAACATTCAAATAATTATCTTCATTACCTAGAACATTAAGGAGTAGTGATTTAATTTTTTTACGAAAATTAGAAACTTTAAGAGTCTTAACAGAAAGTGGAATAGAATTCCAAATAGACACACCAATTCTGGTAAAAGATTTTTTCATTTTTTCGGTTCTAGAGAATTTAACAGAGAAGCATTCTTTTATAGATAATCGCGTATTATAATGATGTTTTGTATTGATTTTCGCAAACATATCGAGAAGACTTTTAGGAGCTGTCTTAGCATGAACGTCATACATTAAATAGCTTAACTGTTGAAAAAACAAGGACTGCAAAGGAAGGCAGTTTGCTTCAATAAAAAAAGGGATTGCATGGTCTCTGGGTTTAGAAAAATAGATCAATCTTGTAGCACGTTTTTGCAGAACAAGTATCTTATTGAGGTAGGTCTGTGGACAGTTGCCCCATGCACAGATACCATAATTTAAATAAGGAGAAATAAGTGTATGATAGAGTCAAAAAACCTTTGATAGTGACGTTGTTTGCTCAATCGAATAAGGGTTGTTAACTTATTTCTATACATTTTATATTTCGGCCAGTTTGATTCAAAGAACAATTTATTCTTCACCTTCATAGATTTCCTTAGTCCGGCAGTTAGCCAAGGTTTAGTTAGCATTTTTAGTTTTCTCACTGAAACATCCCTGAGCGGTGCATGTTAATTAACTACATGATTTATGGTTTTATAAAAGTGAGAGAACGACTTATTTACGTCGCAATTACCAGAAACCTCTTCCCAATTTATTGCACTTAAATCATTCATGAAATCATTAGCATTAAAGCTGGAATAATCCCTAAATTTAGTCTTTTTTGTATGTGGTAATTTTTGCTTGTTTACATTGACAATACAGACTTGCGAAAAATGATCGGTTGTGTCGGTGACGATATTGCCGCTAGAAATATTATTCGTCAGGTTGTTTGTGAAGATATTGTCAATTAAAATCGCTGAGGACCCATACACTCGTGTTGGTTTATCAATAACTTTGTTAAATGACAATCAATAGTAGTTGTGGTATAAAATCAATAGATTCGCCTTCGCATAATCGCGTTTCTGTAACACCTAATACCGTGAAATTATATTTTACCTCACTGAGTACGTGACACTGAAAATGTTCAATATTTTTTCTTAAGCTTCTAATATTAGAGTGAAGAATAGAGAAATCGGATACCACATCCCTATTTGTGGTATTTTCAAACTTCACGGAGAAGCTATGAGGCGAATAGTAGCTCGAACGAATTTTACTTGTTGTCATTAAGTTAGCATCAGGATCAATCGTTTTGTCTACGGAATCGTTCTGAAAAAGGCCAAGATCATATAAACTATTAAATGAATAGATCGATTTCCTGGAGGCTAGATTAGTGTACAGTAGAGCGTTATACTGCGGGTGGGCATTTTTCAGATCTTTACAGTTATAATATGGCAATTCCATCAACAGCAATTTGTTTTCTTTAGCGAGATTTTTCATCTCTTTGTGTGTCGCCATTACCAATAACTGTATCACATCATTAAGATTATGAACGAAAAAAAAAAAATACAGTGAAGACACTTATCTCCTTAATCCTGAGTTGGATTACAGGCCAAGCTTTGCTTCAGGTTGTCAAGATCGGCCATACGTTTTAATTTGAAGACCTGAGAACTACTCGATTTGAGCCAGAATCTCAGAGTTCTTTACCCAGACGTACTGGAATTGATGTGTAGATTTCAATTTGTTTGCCTCGCTAAGAAGTTGCTGTAATCTCGGGATCAAGTGTTCATGGATGCGGATATTTGCTGTGTGAAAATCATCAGATAAATCCAGATCATCAGGGTTTAAGTTCGAGGTTTCATTGCGATGAGCCATGACTTCTCCTTTGGCCTGTCGTCTTATAAACTTTCTCTCTTTTATGCTTATTACTACCTTTCTTCTTCATATATAGTTTTTTCAATTTCTCAGCCGAAGGAAACGTTTTAGAGCAGAAGTAAGGTATCACCAGGAGGATGGTGTTGTAAGTAACAGGGCGGAGCAGCTGAACAATGTTAGCGAGACAAATGATAGTTGTAATGCTTATGCGGATGAGCCAGGTCAGGAACTTGTTGTAAATATGAGCCAGGTCAGGAACTTGTTGTAAATGCTGCAGCCTCTGACTTGGAACAACCGGATGAAAGCGATGGAACAGAGACGTCCATCACCAATCATTACCAGAAGTTGCAAAGGGCTGAGTGTGCTTGGTCAAAGGTACGAGAGGCTGTTTTGGGAACAACATTTGAAAACCAAGCTTCCTTATTTGATGAGAGGTGCTACTTTTGTGAATCGGAAGCTGGTGTTGTTGCCTTAACTGTGGACCGTTAGTCAGCTTTTGCAAGTCGTGCGCTGTTTCAAGGCACACCAAATATAATATTTTGCATCGTGTTGAAATTTTAAGCGTAAGTCTGTAGGTGTAGGTCTTAAAGAGTAGAATTGAGTGTGATAATTTCAAACCTTGCCCTTATTTTTACAAAGACAATTGGTTACTCTTGCCTTTCTTCTATTTTAATTTTTTCCTCGTAATGAAAAAGCTTGTTCTTTTTAAGCTCATTTTACCCGCTGCCTCGCTAAAATGGAAGGTGGGTGCTTGGGGTATCCAGGAACTTCCACTGTGGCCAGCCAGCCCCTAGACAGAATACTGCCCCCATGGCTGGCAAATCCCTGCAACCCAGCCATGAGCCCCCATTCCAGGCACCCGTCAACACTGGAAGGAAAAAAATGGAGGGGGGGGGGGAGTGGGGGGAAAGAGCGCTGAGAAACACCGGTTGGAGCTGCTGTGAGAGGCGAAGAAACCGGTAAGAAGTGGCAAATGATAAACGCTGCACGCTTGTAGAAGACCGCTAGAAAATCACAAGAACACGAGCTGAAGGAAAAAACGTAGCTGCAACGAACCATGTGAGCCTGCACTTGAACAGATTACTGCTGGCCAGAGGTGCCCGCTAAGCTCGTGGCGGTTAACTTTGTTAAATGACATTTAACTAAATGAAATGGCTGATTTCAATTCTTTCTTCAACACACCTGTTGCATTGTATAAATACAATGCTGATATGCGGTGCATTAATATTAGTTTATTTAGTTGCATTTGCGAATTAAACTAATTTTTTTTATTGCGCCTGTTAAATACAGGCTAAATTAAATTTTCAAGTTATTTATTTATTTATTTTAAATGTATTTGCCACATGCAATGAACTTTCACTGTTTCAACTGTGTGTTTTGTTTAGGAGTTAAAGACCTATGTCCCCTTAGAAATTGAGCGAATTTTGGTACTTGACAAGCATCATTGTTCTAGTACATCTAATACTGGCGGCTCTGTCCCTTTCCGTGAAGTAACGGTTGTAGACTACATGTAGCTACAGACCCCTGATCCCCTAACGTGGTCTAGATTTATATTGATAACAAGCTATCAATATCCACTTCATAATTTAAAGTACATATAAATGTCATTTTTAGTATCTTTCAGTCCCAATTAAAAACAATGGATGTGTCTACCACAGGGCAACAGGCGTCTTCATAAGTGCATGTAAATACAATTTTCATCTTTCAGCCCCAATTTAAGAAAGAGGATGTGTCTGCTATAGGGCATACAGTAATGTTATGATTCTTTTATGGGCTTGTTGATGTAGTAGTGAAACAATTATTGTTTGTATGTGCATGGGAGAATCAACAAACAGTGAGTTGGGTTATTGTTGATTTTAGAAATCTGTTCTGTAAGTCAGAACATGCTCTGCTGGTGTGTATGTAGTATAATTTAATTTATGGTGCCAATTTTCTGTAGACAGTTCTTCATCTGTGAATATAAGTTATATGTATTCTATCTAATTTCATTTTATCTTTATTTTTCTGTAGGCTATCAAACAAAAGTGAAAGTGCAGTTTTGTAACTATGAACCTGATTTTCTGCGGCTGCTACGTTTCAATCTTTGGGGTGCAACACCAACAAAGCCTGAGTTGGCATTCACTCTAGATTTGATGAAGCTACTGCACACCCTTAACCTTGAGTGCCAAGTGGCTGTTTAAGACTTCTGTGCTGCCCTTCAGACCCTGACAGATTGATGTTATCATCTTTTAGTATGAACCACTTTTGATTACTATTCTTTCTTCCAATATTTTTCTGCATTTTGTTTCTCTATGCGAAATGGGTTCTCTTTATTGTGTGGTATATATAACAAAGTGATGTGCAATGTTCCATGTTTTAAGAGAAAAGTAGGCTGTTTGCGCCTTAAATAGTTGCTTGTTTCTGAGCTAGAAATTGCTAATTTCTAACAGTATGGATGATACTGCATCATTTGTAGTTATTATTATGGGATCCCTCTGTATTTTGATTTATTATTCAAGACATTGTCACAATGTCCAACATAAGGTCATAGCACGCCAGGAGCCCACTCAAGATTTGCTGTGCATACTCAACAGATATCCTGCGATCTACAGGGAAAACTGGTGGCTTTTCCAGCTTTTTTACAATAAATGTGTAAAATCGGGCTTCATTTCATTAATTTATGTGTTGAATAATAAATCAATTATCCTGCTCAATCTTGCAGAATATCTCCTGATTTTAACCAAATTGGCGTAGAGCCTCATCAGCTAAGTATCAGGCAATATTCCACGTGATTTTGTAGGATAATAATATTGTTTAATATCCCATCATTAGTTTTTCCTTGGGAATAATTACCCCATATAACTGTGGGTATGAAATTTGGGTTGCTAGCAACAAACTGCAATTTGTACCTTACTTTAGATATAGTACATCTGTGCCTTTACAGACAATTTTTTTCCAAGGATATATCGTCTCAAACTATCCACTCTTAAGTTCACAGTTGGTACTTGTAATGCCGTTGAAACTATAGAATGCCCTGCATGTCCCAAGGTATGTAGAATGATGAGGTCAATATTGTACATGTAAGTGCAGTGAATGTCTCAAATTACAACCTGATTGCAATGTTCAGCGGATATTGCCTGTGTGTTGATGACCGTTATTCAACCTTAAATCTTAATACTGTTGGGACTTCTATTTAGCCTGGAATCCATAACATGGATGGATTTTTCTTGCAGAATGCTCGTGAAGTATAATTATCATTATTGGCCATGTTTGGAGATTTCCCCAGCTATCTGTACAGACATTCTAGGTATAATAGTCTAGCACACTATAATAGAATGTTCAATTTCTTCATCTATCTGTGTTAATTTTCTTTGTATGTAATACACCTTTGCAGACTCAGGGTACCCTTCTTGAATCCATGGATGCCTTGTTTATTGGCCGAAAAAAGTCAGCAGGCAGAAGTGTAAGAAGGCCTCTATTTGAGACTGTTTTGTTTGATGATGACATGGAAGTAGAAGAGTTTGTTCAGCAACATCCAACAACCAGTAGAACAAATGGGGTCTGTGGAGACCTGTTTTGTCTAGTGGAACAATTTGAGACTTAATAACTGAAACTATGTTGCTACAGGGTTTTAAAAATAATAATAGAGAAATGATTTGGTAGTGAGGAAGCATGATGAAGGGTGGGGAAAGGCAGGTATTTTCCTACTTGTAAAATGTATAATAAATGTATTATAAATTGTGTATTGTCTTTACGACAGCAGCTGGAATCCCAGCTTCATTTTGTATATATCTTCTTACTCTTCTTACTTCAAATCGAAATGACAGGCCTGCCATTATTTGTCCATTTAGAGTGCATTTAAACCTTAAAGGAGCAATATCATGTTATTTGGCAACTTTATGAAAAGCTAGAAGGTGTCTTTGCATCAACTGAATTCCAAAATAAATGGTCTTTTTCCTGTGGGACATAAGTAAACCAGACATTGAAACTTTCATAGAACAAGCCGATTCACATCACCCACATATCGAATTCACAGCCGATATCTCTGACACTGAGACTGTGTTCCTAGACACGGTTATAAACAAAGATTCAAGAAACAATCTATCCTTGACATAAAAACACATTTGACACCAACAGAAACCCTCCAGTACACACATTTCATCTCTTGACATCCACCAAGTGTTAAGAATGGATTTGTTAAGGGTGAATGCTTAATAATGCTTAGAACCAATTATTCAGAAGCTGCTTTTGAAGAGAATATTTCAAATTTTAAGAAACACTTGCTGGACAGAGGCTACCCATGCAATCTAATAGACAAAATCCTATCACGATTAAAATTCACAGGAAGAGCTACAGCACTTAAACAGAACAGCAAAGAAAAGTATTAAAAAATCTTGCCATTTGTAACACAATATCAACCATCAATATCCAATTTAAAAAGTCCTGAGCTGTACTCAAAAAATGGCACCTCATTAAAAATAACTGCTACTGCACCAGATATTCAAACAACCAACTATCCTTTCGTACAAGAAAGGGAAATCCTTATAGGATCTGCTAGTCAAAATATAAAAGGTTTCATAATATGTTTCATGCTGGTAGGGACTGTGTGGCCTGTCACCCCTTGCATTTTCACACCTAATAAAATTCATTTGATATATTCATCGTAGTTTTACAGAAGCATTTTGTTTGAGTAAAGGCCCAAAGTAATGATTTTAGAACAGAATTGACCTAAGACAGCAAAATACTCATGACATAACCCTTTTAGAAATGACAAAAGTTGTCTTTGTTGTTTCTTCTGTACACTCAGTGTACTTAGACTTGTAGAGTTGGATCATTTTTGTTTCATTTTATTATTAGGTGTGTGGTGACTTTCTTGCTGGTGATGCACTACGTTCAAGATCTCGATATTCTGCCCTCAGCGAAACTGCCATATTTGGAAGAGCCTGTTGTCATGAGTTTCCCAAAAAATTTGTCAATATGAAACATGGTGAAAGGTAACATTTGTTTATTTTGCACTCCTTTACTGGATTTTAATTATCTGAATTATTTTGAATTAAATCTTTTCTCCCTCCTGTCCTTTCTTTCTTTCATTCATTCGTTTTTTCGTTCGTTCGTTCGTTCATTCATTCATTCGTTCGTTTTTTCAGTCGTTCATTCTTTCGTTTTTTCGTGGTTTCATTTTTTTCATTCTTTCTTTTTTTATATATATATTTGTTATGTAATTTTTGTCTTCTGGTTGTTATTGAAGGATATGTGTTTAATTTTTTTTTTTGACTAATAGGCTTGCATACCCAGTTTGGATGTTGAAGAATCTGCTTCAGGAAATTGGTGATCAATCCACTGATGTGTGCATGCTTTATGATATTGTTTGTCACCTGGAAACTCATTTACAGGTTCTGTCATCATCTTTTCTTTTATTTTACCTTGTCGAATAAGGTCTTGTAACCAGTCAAGTGTTTAATTTTGCTTTGATGCAATATTACCACTCTAGGCCCAAGGACAACACCACATCCTACAGTCTGTCAGTTGGCCATTCCCATCTTCCATAGCTATGGACACAAAGCAAAATGCCAAGTTTGCTAATTTCAGTTGAAATCTTATGTGTACACATGTATGTTTTTGTTTGTTTGCCACACTGTATGTCATGTTTCCAGTTTCGGCTGGGCTGGGTTGGTATTTAGCCTATCATTTTTAATGCTAATTTGCTTGCTATTGGTGGTAAATGTATTTGTTGGTTATATGTTGTTGTTTATCGCCACATTATGCAATTGGGAATCCTAATCATTATGAGATATAAAGCCAGATTGCCACCACCATTTGATTGCTGTTCAGGGCTTCAAACGCGATGTTTGATAAGTTGTTTACACTGAAAGGTCTCTGATGAGTCCCTTGGCAGGGACGAAACGTACTTGTGTCAGGCTAGCCACGTAACTGTGCATTGAATTATTATTTACAATTTTCATTCGATTGCTGGCGGGACTTGAAACACAATGTTTGATGGTGTTGGTCTCGGATGAGTCCCTTGGCAGGGACAAAACATACGTATGGCAGGGACGAAACATATTTGTGTCAGGCTAGCCATGTAAATGTACATTGAATTATTCTTTACAATTTTAATAGTTGTTTATCAGCGTGTTATGCAATTGGGAATCCTTATGAGGTATAAAGCCAGATTGCCACGATCATTTGATTGCTGGTAGGACTTCAAATGTGATGTTTGACAAGTTGGCTACACCGAAAGTTATCTGATGAGTCCTTTGGCAGGGATGAAACATGTGTGTCAGGCTACATAGGGTAGCTACGTAAATACGCATTGAATTAGTCTTTACAATGATATTGCAATAGTTGTTTATTGGCACGTTATGCAATTGGGAATCCGTATGTTATATAAGGCCAGATTGCCACCATCATTTGATTGCTGCTGGGACTTCAAATGCAATGTTTAAATAAGTTGGCTACTCCGAAAGGTCTCTGACGAGTCCCTTGACAGGGACGAAACATACGTATGTCAGGCTAGCCACGTAAATATGCATTGAATTATTGTTTACAATTTGAATGTTGCAAATTGGTACGTAAAGTGGTTGCTGTGTCACTCATTAATAGATAGAAAGGCAACATATTATGCCACCCATACATAAGGTGACTTTTCCTTTGGTCACAGACTCTTCTTTTCAAAAACTTTTCTAATCTCCTCTAGTTCCTGTCAAAATCTTTTCAGATCATGTTGCGCAATTTTCAGTATCATTGGATAAAAATACATATGTGTATTTAAAATATTTTGATAATGAATAATGATGTGATTTGTATATGTTTCACCTGCGGATTAAAGAATAAATTTGTTAACGATCATCACAGTTATGAACACTACTCAAGCAGCAGTGAAAATAAATAACGTTCACGTATACATTCTTTAATAAGCAGTTGAAACGTATGAAAAGCATATATTGGTTATCACATATTCATCATTGACAGGTGTGTTACGAACTAACAATACGACCGGCTCCCATTTGGCTTGTTAGCTGACAGTTGGTAGAACACTGCACCGGTATCGCAGAGGTCGTAGATCCCGTGTAAGCCTGAAATTTTTTTTAGGCTTTATTTTCACTGCTGTGTTGTGTTGGATTTTATTAGATTGGAAGGAGTTATATCAGATTTGGAGCAACGAAATGGCATAACTCAGCGTTGGACGACTGCCTGTGCTGAATACCAGATGGCTCGCGATGCTGCCTATGACCGAAGCAAAACGATTGCTTTAGCAAAACTACATGCAAAGGTTGTAGAACGGTGGTTCTTGTTGTGCTTGAAGGCGAAATATGCTGGCAAGTATTCTACCCAAATTTGAGAGTCATGAAAACTGGTGTCCAGTGTGATAGTTTGCATGGGAGGAGATATTTGAGTAAGGGTAGGCCTGCCTTTTGCTTTTCTCTGGAAGTTCCTGTGAAACAAAATGTTAAACTCACACACTTCAGTTATCGACATTTATTTGCAGGGTCCTAATGAAAATTTTATTTGGCGAGTGGGTTCTCAGGATAAAAATTGTTCTTATTCTTAGTTCAGTCTGACAATTTTTTCAGTATCTAGTTATCTTTGTAAATAGTGTTTGTAAATATTTTCTTCATGATATTCTTAAATAAAGTTTTCTTCAATACTATAAATGATTATTATTATTGTTAGAGCGGTTTTCAATTGAGTGTCGTAAGTAATTCTCGTTTTGCTTTGGTTTTGCATTGCTTCGCTCTGTGATTGGCCAGGAAAACTCGCGGCACTTTCTCAACCAATGAGAAGCAAAACCAAAACCAATCGTGACTTGCACGCGCGTATTTTCCCGCGCTTTGTGCGGGCTACATGTAATTGCTTCGTATTCTGATTGGCTCATTGCACTGCTTACTTCTGTTGTGATTGGTCAGAGTAATTTACTTTGGTTTTGGTTTCACGACACTCAATTGAAAAGCGCCCTATTGTTATTATTAAAAAAGACCAATATTCTTATTTCATCAAAATTTTTGTCTATGTTAGCGGAATGTAAAGTGGTCATATGACGACTCCCGCTTAAAAGCTGGCCAAACGTGTGCCCGCTAATTTTAGAAAGTCGAGTAATGACTTGAGCTTGTAAATTAGTATTAGTATTAGTATTAGTATTAGTATTAGTATTAGTATTAGTAATAGAGTCTATTAGAAATGTTTGAGTCGCTGTTTGCATTCTATTTGATTTATTTTACTTGTGCTACTCTGTTTACTTTTCGTTTTCAATTTCCTTTTATTGTTCTTAGAGGGTCATGCTCTTGCAAAACGGCTCTCAAAACAAATTTCGCAAGCAACGAAGGCCATGGGAACTGCTCTCAGTGAATTCAACTGACTTGAGTGCGGCAGTGACTGGCCATTTCCTCTCTCGTTGGAGGTCGATGAAGTAAAAAATCCGGAATCAGAACTCTGGCTGCGTAGCGAGTTCATGGGCTCTACATCACCAGTCCCCATTTCCGTGAAAAGAAAAGCGATTGACCTTTGCAACTTAGTTGATCGTGCTAAAGAGGAGGTCACTTTACTTCAAAGTGACATGGAAAACGTTATGGCCCACTTTACCCGAGAGCACGCGGTTTTTTCGTCAGCATTGGCGGAGTTTTCGAGTATTTCCACAGAGGCGAAAGGGAGAGATATTTATATAAAAATGAAATTACTATCCCTAGAATCGCAACGTCTAGAATTGAAAAATTTGTTTCTATCACACATTGACAAAATTGCTTTACCGAGTTTTGTTTTTGAAACAACAGACATCCCTTTAAAGAAAAACTTTGAAACGGAAGAGGATGAACCAACTTTTCTCAGCCTTCCGGAAAGTGCTGATGGACAAGTCAGTGACAGTGACAGTGACAGTGACAGTAATGCTGACATGGAATATGAAACTGAAGTCACTGATGATGCTGATTGTGCTTTTATGAGTTTAACCTAAGTAACCTATTCTTTTCATGAGTGTCACGTACATGTGAAAAATTCAATCCACAGAAACGAGTTGTCAACTGTTTGTCAATGTAGATGGCAATTTGCATCATGTGAATGATGTATAATTATGAAATAAATCACCACTGCGAGGATCTTTCTTCTTGATTTGATTAATTTACATTATTGCTCGACAAATATAACAGTTGTTTGTGAAAGTCGACTCGTTGTTTGCAACGATGGCGGAAAGCCGCTCAGAAAGCAGTTGGAAAGAAAAGATTTTTTTAAATTCAGAGGAATAATATATAAAAGCGGAGCTCCAAAAGCATTCTTTTTCTACTGGTATTTACATATAGTCTGCTTGTCATATCACCCATCTGACCTCACTCAAGCTACAGACCCAATGCTGTAGAAAATAGTATGGAAAGGTGATCTGAGCCAGTGGCACAGTGGATTTGGACCCCACGTGGATTTGCACCCTCCAGTCCAGATCTGCTTGTGGATCAGATTTGGACCCCCTAGTCCAGAACTGCTAGCATATATGAATCCCCTTTTACGAATTTGGACCCCCACCCCTCCTAAAAACAAGCGTTCTATTGAGTAAGGTAATAACAATTCCTTTCCAAACTGAGTTTGGAGATGTTAAAAAAGCAAAATAAAAATATTGAGGTAGGTTTTTTTAAAATAATCTTTAATACCTTGTGTAAAAAAGAACCTGCAAAGCTAGTTTTCATCTATAAATTTTTAAAACAAAACATTTCTTAACGTCTTAGAGCAATACCTAAGGACAGGTCTGTTTCCCCGTTCAACTGTAGGCAACTTAGTTACATACTTAGCTATTTAGGTATGGTTTAGAGCCACTAGAAATTGGTGGAGAAGCCTGGTGATTGCTCCTTGGAATCAGTATCACATCAGATATATAGTGATTCAGATCATCACTTCATAATGAATGCAATTTCAATTATCCACAGCCTCCCATGAGACAGTCAGAAATCGGAAATTGTGTATCCTCTGGATATATGTATGCCTCACAAAAATTATGAAAGAAAGATAAATGGAAATCAATAAAAATATTTAGATGCCATGAATTAAGACCAAGATATTTATTTTGATCAATTACTTCTTGACCTTACTATCACAAAAAAAAAAACTGCTTGCTAACATTAAGCTCATCACTCGATGCACCTACAGTGTTTTCAAAAAGAAATCCAGCTGCTCTTCTGGCCAGTTAAGTGCAAGACCAAACAACTTGATAATAATATATTGGGCATTTGGTTGATACCACTATCAAGGTGATTCATCAAAGCAAAAGTGCTGGAAATCCGTTAGCCATCTTAACTTGATCTTAACATACTTCATCAAACATCAGAGATTCCATTAAACATTAATGCCAAATGTCATCCAAACATCCCACAAGATTGGTGTGACCAGCTACTAATAAAATTAATTGAAAGACTGTATGCAGGAGGAGGAAGTCCAAAGGATGTGTACATTGATGAGAAAGCTTACTTTAAGTTTAATTTTAAGTTTTAAGTTTAATAATACTTTGTCATGTGAATACAACTAAGTTGATACAAAACAAAAAAGTGCATGACTGGAGAATAATTGGGAGAAACTAAATTCCCATACAAAGAATATTATCTAATATTACACATTCTAAAAACTAAGAGGTGAAATTTAAACGTGGCCCAAAGCTAACCTAATCAAATTAAATCAAATACTTGTCTCTTACAAGTCACCCCTGATTTGAGATTGAGACTAAAAATCATGAAGTAATCCAAAGCAAACCTAATTAAATTACATACTTGTCACTCACAAGCTACATCTGATTTAAAATTGACACTAATAATGTAATAGATAGGACTTAAAACTGCTTAAAGAAGGTGCATGCATGATGTTCGATGGAACACCATTCCAGTCTGTTATGTAGCGATTAAAAAAAGAAAAGCTGAAGGCCATATATATATATAGCCATGCCAAGCCTAGAATCGGAGCTGCACACTCTCACCGAGCAACTTCGCAAGAGTTTATTTGGGCCAGTTTAATTTGTGTCCAAAACAATTGAGCAGCAGCAGGGAAAACGAAGAGTTTTCGATAGTAAACGTTTGCAAAAAAGAAAAAAAAAAAGAAGGACATTCTTGAGTCTAACTACTTTGAGATGAAAGCGTAAAGGGATTCAAGGCGGATGAAAAAAAAACAAAACAAAACAAAACAAAAACACTGCAAGCGAACAAAGTACGATGCCGGCGAGTGTTTGCTCGAAGAAGGAGAAGGTGGAGAAATTAAACAAGACTAGCTAGTAATTAAAATAGCTTGTAATGATAAAGCTAGGAAAATCGGTATTTATTTTGACATAAATGCCCCTAGAAAAAAAAATAAAGGGTACAAACTCTTCGTTTACAGCAGTCAACAGGAATTGACCGCGGTTCAGAAACAATATAACAACAAACATAAGACTTATTACAAGAAAACAAAGCACAATATGAATAATATTTCTTCGAAGATTCTTGGAGAAGGTGCAGAAATTGGACAGGTAACAAAACTATCTTGTATTAAGCTAGAAAATTTCCTTAGCAGATTTGACATAAATGTCCGTAGAAAAGACAAAAAAGAGGTCCGTACCTGATCGTTTAGAGCAGTCAACGGGAATCACTGAGACAGCAATCACTCGAATGCGACAGAGCTGAATAATAGAGCCATTTCCCACAAAATCTTTCCTTGGCTTACACAAAACACTTAAGTGCTTTGATGGTTTTACTGTTACTTCCCATGTCTTCCGAAGAACCTTCTTCAATTAATGATTCTCAGTGGCAAAACATCATCCAGATAACGAAGAAAGCGCTTGCCAAACCAAACGAGCATTTCTCTCGCAGACCCGTCCACTTTAAAATTTATCAAAACCAGCCAGCCAGTCAACCCATTTCGCTGTTTTTAACATCCAAACGCTGATTCTTACCGGTTCAAACAAACGACATGTTTAAAGACGGCGAAACTTAATTGTTGTTTACAGGCTGCTTTCGACGAAGATCTCTTAAAGACTTGACGAAGTGAAGCGCGCTGGGTTTTGACTGTTTTGGCAGCATTTTGACAACTTAATGTCAGATTTTGAGAAGTGCACATGCACATGCATTTGATCGGATTTTTTATTTTTACTCGAGCTCGAGTCTCCCCCTTTAATGCTTAATTTTACGAGGACTCATTGCGATTACGTGTTGATAAGATAAGAGCAAAAGTTTCTTTACGCTACTGTGAGGAACCAAGGTCGAAAAACAATCAGCCAAGCCGAGTAAAAACACTCGTTCGCTTGCAAAGAAAACAACGTAACAAAACAAAAAAACAATTCAACTACTTCTTTGCGTCCAAAACGAGTACAGATGATTGTTATTTATATCCATTCGAGAGAAAAATACAAGTTTCATTCCTGAACAAAAGTAACAACGATTAAACCAAATGTTAAGCTTCTATTTATTTAATTTACCTCACTGTCCTGTGTTGTAGAGGTTTCTACCACTTGAAAATGCGTAAGCTTCAGTAAAGTAAAAACAAGCATCCGCAAAAATAGCAAACGGTTTGTCCAAAGAAAGAGCTTCTTCCACAGAGTTTGAGCTACTCATTCCTCCGATTAATACCGGTGAACTGTTAAGTGACTTTTCTTGGTGAGATGCAAGATGCCGCGGTGAAGTGAAAGCCCTTGAAGCGTTGAATTATACTGTTTTCAACCGCACAATCTTTGAAGCTTTTCCTGAGAAAAATCTTCCGTCCTTCCTTTCATCACTTGAAAATTCACCTTCCGGAGTATCTTTTGACAAGTTCTTGATCTTTATGCTTTTTACGCGAAAGACAAACTTCGATCGAAGAAGATGAAGTTGTTTTGCTCAAAATAAAGAAACCAACTGAATGTGAAATTACCAGCCGCAGAAAGCGCGCGAAAAATTTTAACGGCCTCGATTTGGTTTGGGTGTCTTACACTTGGCTTGAGCCTGCGATCCAATCGAAAGCAAGTACCTGGTCAGCGGTCAACTTCAAAAAAGCAGCTGACCTCGATGAGGTCTTAACTTGAGCCCGCGATATGGTCACGTTACACTGGTCAGCGGATACCTTGTTTTGACAGGTGTCAATTGGCTATAAGATGGATGTCCAGTATCAAAGATGTACGCTGTAAAGTAGCTGGTCAGCTAGGCCAGGTGGAGTATGGCCGCCATGTTGGATTATTATGATTATTATTAGGACATTATTAATTATTGAGCGACTCCGTCGTCGTCGTCGTCGTCGTGCGTACGCGCTCACGAGCAATACCGCTAGCCATTTTTACCATGAGAAAAGCAGTTGACGGGTTTCTATAGGTATGGTGCTCCGCTGACGGCCCTTCGGGCCGTCGGAGCTCTGCTATTAAGCATCATAGCAGAGCTCCGACGGCCCGAAGGGCCGTCAGGCGGAGCACCATACCTATAGAAACCCGTCAACTGCTTTTCTCATGGTAAAAATGGCTAGCGGTATTGCTCGTGGCGCGTACGCACGACGACGACGACGACGACGACGGAGTCGCTCAATAATTAATAATGTCCTAATAATAATCATAATAATCCAACATGGCGGCCATACTCCACCTGGCCTAGCTGACCAGCTACTTTACAGCGTACATCTTTGATACTGGACATCCATCTTATAGCCAATTGACACCTGTCAAAACAAGGTATCCGCTGACCAGTGTAACGTGACCATATCGCGGGCTCAAGTTAAGACCTCATCGAGGTCAGCTGCTTTTTTGAAGTTGACCGCTGACCAGGTACTTGCTTTCGATTGGATCGCAGGCTCAAGCCAAGTGTAAGACACCCAAACCAAATCGAGGCCGTTAAAATTTTTCGCGCGCTTTCTGCGGCTGGTAATTTCACATTCAGTTGGTTTCTTTATTTTGAGCAAAACAACTTCATCTTCTTCGATCGAAGTTTGTCTTTCGCGTAAAAAGCATAAAGATCAAGAACTTGTCAAAAGATACTCCGGAAGGTGAATTTTCAAGTGATGAAAGGAAGGACGGAAGATTTTTCTCAGGAAAAGCTTCAAAGATTGTGCGGTTGAAAACAGTATAATTCAACGCTTCAAGGGCTTTCACTTCACCGCGGCATCTTGCATCTCACCAAGAAAAGTCACTTAACAGTTCACCGGTATTAATCGGAGGAATGAGTAGCTCAAACTCTGTGGAAGAAGCTCTTTCTTTGGACAAACCGTTTGCTATTTTTGCGGATGCTTGTTTTTACTTTACTGAAGCTTACGCATTTTCAAGTGGTAGAAACCTCTACAACACAGGACAGTGAGGTAAATTAAATAAATAGAAGCTTAACATTTGGTTTAATCGTTGTTACTTTTGTTCAGGAATGAAACTTGTATTTTTCTCTCGAATGGATATAAATAACAATCATCTGTACTCGTTTTGGACGCAAAGAAGTAGTTGAATTGTTTTTTTGTTTTGTTACGTTGTTTTCTTTGCAAGCGAACGAGTGTTTTTACTCGGCTTGGCTGATTGTTTTTCGACCTTGGTTCCTCACAGTAGCGTAAAGAAACTTTTGCTCTTATCTTATCAACACGTAATCGCAATGAGTCCTCGTAAAATTAAGCATTAAAGGGGGAGACTCGAGCTCGAGTAAAAATAAAAAATCCGATCAAATGCATGTGCATGTGCACTTCTCAAAATCTGACATTAAGTTGTCAAAATGCTGCCAAAACAGTCAAAACCCAGCGCGCTTCACTTCGTCAAGTCTTTAAGAGATCTTCGTCGAAAGCAGCCTGTAAACAACAATTAAGTTTCGCCGTCTTTAAACATGTCGTTTGTTTGAACCGGTAAGAATCAGCGTTTGGATGTTAAAAACAGCGAAATGGGTTGACTGGCTGGCTGGTTTTGATAAATTTTAAAGTGGACGGGTCTGCGAGAGAAATGCTCGTTTGGTTTGGCAAGCGCTTTCTTCGTTATCTGGATGATGTTTTGCCACTGAGAATCATTAATTGAAGAAGGTTCTTCGGAAGACATGGGAAGTAACAGTAAAACCATCAAAGCACTTAAGTGTTTTGTGTAAGCCAAGGAAAGATTTTGTGGGAAATGGCTCTATTATTCAGCTCTGTCGCATTCCGAGTGATTGCTGTCTCAGTGATTCCCGTTGACTGCTCTAAACGATCAGGTACGGACCTCTTTTTTGTCTTTTCTACGGACATTTATGTCAAATCTGCTAAGGAAATTTTCTAGCTTAATACAAGATAGTTTTGTTACCTGTCCAATTTCTGCACCTTCTCCAAGAATCTTCGAAGAAATATTATTCATATTGTGCTTTGTTTTCTTGTAATAAGTCTTATGTTTGTTGTTATATTGTTTCTGAACCGCGGTCAATTCCTGTTGACTGCTGTAAACGAAGAGTTTGTACCCTTTATTTTTTTTTCTAGGGGCATTTATGTCAAAATAAATACCGATTTTCCTAGCTTTATCATTACAAGCTATTTTAATTACTAGCTAGTCTTGTTTAATTTCTCCACCTTCTCCTTCTTCGAGCAAACACTCGCCGGCATCGTACTTTGTTCGCTTGCAGTGTTTTTGTTTTGTTTTGTTTTGTTTTTTTTTCATCCGCCTTGAATCCCTTTACGCTTTCATCTCAAAGTAGTTAGACTCAAGAATGTCCTTCTTTTTTTTTTCTTTTTTGCAAACGTTTACTATCGAAAACTCTTCGTTTTCCCTGCTGCTGCTCAATTGTTTTGGACACAAATTAAACTGGCCCAAATAAACTCTTGCGAAGTTGCTCGGTGAGAGTGTGCAGCTCCGATTCTAGGCTTGGCATGGCTATATATATATATGGCCTTCAGCTTTTCTTTTTTTAATCGCTACATAACAGACTGGAATGGTGTTCCATCGAACATCATGCATGCACCTTCTTTAAGCAGTTTTAAGTCCTATCTATTACATTATTAGTGTCAATTTTAAATCAGATGTAGCTTGTGAGTGACAAGTATGTAATTTAATTAGGTTTGCTTTGGATTACTTCATGATTTTTAGTCTCAATCTCAAATCAGGGGTGACTTGTAAGAGACAAGTATTTGATTTAATTTGATTAGGTTAGCTTTGGGCCACGTTTAAATTTCACCTCTTAGTTTTTAGAATGTGTAATATTAGATAATATTCTTTGTATGGGAATTTAGTTTCTCCCAATTATTCTCCAGTCATGCACTTTTTTGTTTTGTATCAACTTAGTTGTATTCACATGACAAAGTATTATTAAACTTAAAACTTAAAATTAAACTTAAAGTAAGCTTTCTCATCAATGTACACATCCTTTGGACTTCCTCCTCCTGCATACAGTCTTTCAATTAATTTTATTAGTAGCTGGTCACACCAATCTTGTGGGATGTTTGGATGACATTTGGCATTAATGTTTAATGGAATCTCTGATGTTTGATGAAGTATGTTAAGATCAAGTTAAGATGGCTAACGGATTTCCAGCACTTTTGCTTTGATGAATCACCTTGATAGTGGTATCAACCAAATGCCCAATATATTATTATCAAGTTGTTTGGTCTTGCACTTAACTGGCCAGAAGAGCAGCTGGATTTCTTTTTGAAAACACTGTAGGTGCATCGAGTGATGAGCTTAATGTTAGCAAGCAGTTTTTTTTTTTGTGATAGTAAGGTCAAGAAGTAATTGATCAAAATAAATATCTTGGTCTTAATTCATGGCATCTAAATATTTTTATTGATTTCCATTTATCTTTCTTTCATAATTTTTGTGAGGCATACATATATCCAGAGGATACACAATTTCCGATTTCTGACTGTCTCATGGGAGGCTGTGGATAATTGAAATTGCATTCATTATGAAGTGATGATCTGAATCACTATATATCTGATGTGATACTGATTCCAAGGAGCAATCACCAGGCTTCTCCACCAATTTCTAGTGGCTCTAAACCATACCTAAATAGCTAAGTATGTAACTAAGTTGCCTACAGTTGAACGGGGAAACAGACCTGTCCTTAGGTATTGCTCTAAGACGTTAAGAAATGTTTTGTTTTAAAAATTTATAGATGAAAACTAGCTTTGCAGGTTCTTTTTTACACAAGGTATTAAAGATTATTTAAAAAAAAAACCTACCTCAATATTTTTATTTTGCTTTTTTAACATCTCCAAACTCAGTTTGGAAAGGAATTGTTATTACCTTACTCAATAGAACGCTTGTTTTTAGGAGGGGTGGGGGTCCAAATTCGTAAAAGGGGATTCTTATCTGCTAGCAGTTCTGGACTAGGGGGTCCAAATCTGATCCACAAGCAGATCTGGACTGGAGGGTGCAAATCCACGTGGGGTCCAAATCCACTGTGCCACTGGCTCAGATCACCTTTCCATACTATTTTCTACAGCATTGGGTCTGTAGCTTGAGTGAGGTCAGATGGGTGATATGACAAACAGACTATATGTAAATGCCAGTAGAAAAAGAATGCTTTTGGAGCTCCGCTTTTAGGCTTGGCTAAATATATATATTACGTCTGTTCGTTGTAATTGCGTTAATTGGTTTTGCGTAGCTGCATATAATGAATCAGTTCTTCCAATCGTTGTTCAGCAATGGGTGTGTCGTCTAGTGCAGCGAGTGGAAAATGTTCAATGGAGAATTTTGCGAATAATTTACTTTCCTTTACTACCTTGGAAAATGTCTCCCTTAATCTCCCTTATACCACCAGCCCCACCACTTCCACATACATCCCCAGCATACATTTCAGTGTAACCCGAAAGATGGGGTTGATTTCGCGACTTTCCTGCATGCAATTACTTATATACTCCGCACTAAGACATCGATTTTTGACCTCGATTGTCATTTTCATACATTTGCAAATGACCCCAAAACGGGGGTTCATTTCGCGAATTTCTTGTAATTACCTATATACCCCGCACTAAGACGTCGATTTCTGACCCCAAATTTCATTTCCATCCATTTCCAAATGACCCGAAAAAGGGGTTTGATTTCGCGAATTGCTTGTGATTTCCTATCTACCCCGCACTAAGACATCGATTTCGCGAATTTCTCGTAACTACCTATATACCCCGCACTAAGACGTCGATTTCTGACCCCAAATTTCATTTCCATCCATTTCCAAATGACCCGAAAAAAGGGGTTTGATTTCGCGAATTGCTTGTGATTTCCTATATACCCCGCACTAAGACATCGATTTCGCGAATTTCTTCTAATTACCTATATACCCCGCACTAAGACATCGATTTCTGACCAATTTTCATTCTCATCCACTTCCAAATGACCCGAAAAAGGGGGTTTATCTCGCGAATTGCTTGTAATTACCTATATACCCCACATTATAAAGATATCGATTTCTGACCCCAATTTTCATTTTCATCCATTTCCAAATGACCCGAAAAAAGGGGTTTATTTCGCGAATTGCTTGTGATTACCAATATACCCCGCACTAAGACACCGATTTCTGACCCCAAATTTCATTTTCATCCGTTCCAAATGACCAGAAAAACCGGGTTAATTTTGCGAATTGCTTGTAATTACCAGTATACCCCGCACTAAAACATTGATTTCTGACCCCAATTTTCATTTTCATCCGTTTCCGAATGACCCGAAAAAGTGGGTTTATTTCGCGAATTGCTTCCCTGCTAGCAGAGGTCTCTGGCGGCGAGAAAGGAGAGAGACCTCTGCCGGTGCCCAACGAGTTTCCTGTCGCGCAAGCGCGAGTGTTTCCTTGACAACGAATGACGTATTTTTCATGTGCGACCTTACACAACATACAGATTTGCGCGTGAAATTTACAAGTTCACAACAAACTACAATTAAAGTGAATAAAGGGGGTTAGTTTCTAAAGAAACTGTGGTGCTGCGTCGGTGGGGGAGTGAAACACGAAATTTGGTTTATCAACGGAGTTGATAATGTAAATTGACCACCGTACAGGGATTCGATTAGCTCACGTTTCGAGCGTTAGCCCTTCGTCGGAGCGAATCGCTCCGACGAAGGGCTAACGCTCGAAACGTCAGCTAATCGAATCCCTGTAAGGTGGTCAATTTACATCATCAACTCCGTTGATAAGCCAAATTTACAATTAAAGTGTATTAAAGTGTCTGATGTCCGGGATGAAATTTATTCTCCTCAAACACTAGTAAAACGAGCCGTTACAGGAAAAGACCTTCTCCGAGTTAGGGAACTATGTTTACAACAAGCTCCAAATGCTCAGGGCTCACATATGCGATTTCTATTCCTTCAAGAGATGGAAAGTCACCTTCGATCTTGATAGCTTTCATTCCGACAGTCTTTTACACCATAATATCTGGTCCTTCATGAGGGAATTCAACGGAGACACGACCAAAACTAGTGGCTCGGGAGAGTACTGAGACTTGCAAACTTGACAACTCTGCGGCTACGCGGATTGCCAGTTGGGATTTTCCGTAGCGTTTCGGAAGACACACGAATGTATCGCGTTTGTTCAAGAACGCAATAATAGCTTTTCTTCTGCACTGGTGTTATATCCTTCATATTGTGACTGTTGAGGTAAGAAATGGCCGATTTAAAATCTCGACCGAGGTTCATTTTGCTTTCAGTCAAAGACGCCATTGCGATTGTAGTATTGTGGGCTCAGAAGTTTTCAGCAGAGAATAGAAACAGAACAAGCGCATTCCTGTTTAACGGAAACCGGTTTCGATCAAGAATGTGGTCGGCGGCTACATGAAAGAACTCGTCGGGTACCGGCAGAGGTCTCTCTCCTTTCTCGCCGCCAGAGACCTCTGCTAGCAGGGAAGCGAATTGCTTGTAATTACCTATATACCCCGCATTAAGACATCGATTTCGCGAATTGCTTGTAAGTACCTATATACCCCGCACTAAGTCATCGATTTCTGACCCCAATTTTCATTTTCATACATTTCCAAATAACGCGAAAAAGGGCTTTATCTCGCGAATTGCTTGTAATTACCTATATACCTCGCATTAAGACATCGATTTGTGACCCCAATTTTCATTTTCATCCGTTTCCAAATGACCCGAAAAAGGGGTTTATTGCGCGAATTGCTTGTGATTACCTATATACCTCGCACTAAGAGATCGTTTTCTGACCCCAAATTTCATTTTCACCCGTTTCCAAATAACGCGAAAAAGGGGTTTAATTTCGCGAATTGCTTGTAATTACCAATATACCCCGCACTAAGACACCGATTTCTGACCCCAAATTTCATTTTCATCCGTTCCAAATGACCAGAAAAACCGGGTTAATTTTGCGAATTGCTTGTAATTACCAGTATTCCCCTCACTAAAACATCGATTTCTGACCCCAATTTTCATTTTCATCCATTTCCAAATGACCCGAAAAGAGGGGTTTATTTCGCGAATTGCTTGTAATTACCTATATACCCCGCACTAAGTCATCGATTTCTGACCCCAATAACCATTTTCATGCATTTCCAAATAACGCGGAAAAGTGGGTTTGATTTCGCGAATTTCTTGTAATTACCTGTATACCCCGCACTAAGACGTCGATTTCTTACCCCAAATTTCATTTTTACCCGCTTCCAAATGACCAGCAAAAATGGGTTGATTTCGCGAATTGCTTGTAATTACCAATATTCCCTGCTCTAAAACATTGATTTATCACCCCAATTTTCATTTTCATCCATTTCCAAATGACCCGAAAAAGGGGGTTTATTTCGAGAATTACTTGTAATTACTTATATACCCCTCATTAAGACATCGATTTCTGACCCCAAATTTCATTTCCATCCGTTTCCAAATGACCCGAAAAAGGGGTTTGATTTCGGGAATTGCTTGTAATTACCTATATACCCCGCACTAAGACATCGATTTCTGGCCCTAATTTTCATTTTCATACATGTACAAATGACCAAAAAAGAAGTTGATTTTTGCGATTTTCTTGTAATTACCTATATACCCTGCAATAGCGCACTAAGACAACGATTTTGACCCCAATTCTTATTTGATAACATTTCCAAATGACCCAACAAAGGGCATTGATTTCGCGAATGTTTTGTAATTTCTTGATTAACTGCATGAATGCACCACCGAAGATTCTGCTCGCTTGTACGTTGGCTCTCACAGGAGATCTAATCAACCAAACTTGAAAAAATAGACGCATTAGAATTCCAAAGACTACTGAAAGGTACCCCGTACCTCGCACTTAAAAATTGATTTCTGACCCACATTTTCATTTTTGTACATTTCCAAATGACCAGAAAAACGGTGTTGATTTTGCGAATTTCTTATACTTACCACTGTACCCCGCACTAAAACATCGATTTCTGAGCCTGATTTTCGTTTTCATCCATTTGCAAATGATCCACCAGAAAAATGGGGTTGATTTCGCGATTTTCTTGTAATTACCTATATACCCCGCACAAAAGAAATAAATTCATACCTTTCCAAATGACTAGAAAATGGGGTTCACTTCGTGATTTTCTTGTATTTACCTTTGCACCCCGCACTAAGACATCGATTTGCGATCCCTTTTTCCACACGTTTCCAAATGACCAGAAAAACGGTGTGGATTTTGCAAATCGCTTGTAATTACCTATAAACCCCCCGTTAAGACATCGCATCCATCTTTTTATGCAAAAAAAAGCAGGGGTTTAAGGATTGAATTATTTGCATTGCTGTTTACAGAGTGCAATGCACCGGGAGATAAATTAAGCATTGAAAATGAAATTAAGTTGTGTTGGTATATTAAAGGTGTTTGTGGAACGTTTGTTTCGGCCTTCGTTTGGGTGTGGGGGTGTGGGGGGGGGGGGAGGTGGGGGGGGAGGGGTCTGTCTGAAGTACTAGATCGCGAAAAGGGAGAGTCTGAAAAAAGGAAATCAGCTTAGTATTTGCACCAGTCTTTCTCCCCACCCTCTAAATAATAACCATTCCCTAAGATATTGTAATGTATCTGTGAAATCCGGTTATACAGAACGACACAAATTTACGTATATCAAGCCATGAAACTCAGACCGTGAAAGCATTCTTCCTCCTTTAATTACATACACAATGCGGTGCGATGCAGACGCATTAAAATTTGCGTTTACAGAGCCGCCAACGGGAGCGAGAGGTTTGGTTTTGCGTCAGTTATGGTTGTATTCAAAGGCAATATTGCTTGGTACTCGTTGTGGTACCAAAGCCCATGGCTAGAATTGAACTGATTAGCATAACCAGCCTAAACAAACAAAAAACAAACAACGACATTTATTTGATGATGCAATAAACGCATTTTCTGTTATGATACTCTTTGTAAATATATATTTCTCAAGCTCGTTATTAATTCAATTGCCAATAATATTAATTCAATTGCCAATAAAAAAACAACGGTTAAATTAGTCAGGAGCATGAGTTTTGATACCCAATGAAAACCTGGATGAAAATCGTGCACGTGTTTGTGATCAAATATTCAAATCACGCCTAAATTCATCTGTGTTGTCATTGAACACTGATCACGAACCGCGCATAAAAACAAAGCAAATTAAACACAAGAACACTACTTCAAATTAACCATTAGCTATAGCGATGTTTCTCGTGACGTCACCCATTGTTATTAATATGCCAACCAGAACCTAATTGGCTGTTGAAACAAGGACTTCTTTTGTTCCATGGTTGGCAAATTTGAATATGAAAAGAAATGTGACGTCAATGTTTGTAAACAAGAAACATCGCTATACAGAAGGGCTAGTTCATTTTTTTTTTTTTTGATTTACAAAATATTTTACACCAGTAATGAACAGATTCATTCACGATATTTCACAACTGACAGGATTTGCCTTGTACAGGTCATAATCTTTGAAAAGACCGCAAGGACATGATCGAAAATCGGTACTTTCGTCTCTCTTTCCAAGTGCGATTGTCTATAAATGTTCAAAGGCCCTTTTTTGTAGAAGCGGCAACGGCTTCGTCAGCTAAAAGCTGCTCCTCATATAAAAGTTTAGGCGGACGAAAACGGCGCGCTCCGTCATTGATGTCTGCCATCATGTGGCAACTACAGTGAATGACTGCAGACGCGAAACGAACACCTGTCCCAAAATATATGCAAGCAAAGAGTTTTGAAAATTGAGAAAGAATGTATTCGCTGTTGCTCGTTAAAATTGATTCTTATTATACAGAGAATTTATTCGCTATATTGCATTGCATTTTTATACGTGTTTGAGAAGCCATATAAAAAACTCTTATTGTGCGTCGTGTTTCATCAGAGGTTCCAAGCACCACGAGACAATAAAAGCACTCCGCTTTCGGCGTCGTGCTTTCATCTGTTTCTCGCGATCGGCGGTATTTGAGACCCCTGGTGAAACACGAGGCACGAGTTTTGGATAGATTACATGAAAAACTGACAGTCTTCCCTGATTGGGTATTTCATTTTGAGGGCGCAGAGACGTTCGTATTATTCTGAATCAGTCTCCTCGCCTACATTGTTGTGTTGTCCCTTATTTGCTGCAAATAACCTCTCCGCAGTTTGTCTGGAGCAGCCTTCTTTAACTGTGACCATATAAATAAACGCCTATGGTAATCAAGAATAATAACATAAAATAGTAAAGCTGCAATATAATGTTCGTAAAAATTGTGAACGTTTGTGCCACAAAAAAACATTTCATATAGGTACATCGGAGAATAGGTGGGCGGTAACTACAGGAAACCTCTAATAACGTAGATAGCTAGGTAGGCAAGGTATTACGGTGGTAAGACAAATAGGAGAGTAGATAGTGAAAAAGGTTGATAGATAGGTTGGTGGTAGGTAGAGGTGACTAGATAAGCAGTATCTGGCAAAAATAAGGAAGGAGTAACTCACCTCAGGAACTAAGACGGACATGAGGTAGCTCATCATCCTGGTGTTGGTTTGCTTTAAGTCTAACCAGATGTTCGGCAAAAAGGCTTTTATTTCATTAGTAAATCTTCTTATCTGTTCAAGTAAAAAGTGAATTACATTACTTTTTAACAAGTGCTTGAGTTACAATCACAACTGTAATTCATAATCAGTAGCACTATAATAACCGAAAAACTCCGTGACAATCTAAAACAACTACTTTGTACGTGGATTGGGGTTTGACTTTCATACTAATATTTGTCACATAGATTTTGAAAGACGACGAAGTTCAGTGAAAACGGTGGCTCGATGGCAAAAAAAAAACTGCAAGCAAATAAATAAATAAATCAATAACTAAAGTGATAAAAAGAAAGGCAACTACCATTAACAATTTAGCACATACCATTGACCCAGTGAAGTAAGTGGTGCAGTCACAGCTGTATATCAGAACTTCATGTTCCTTTCTGGCGTTAAAAAGGGCATGCCTGGCGCTGGCTGTGTTCCCGTAAAGGATATTCTTAAGGTGGTCCTGTGGATATATTTTTATATTATGCAATTATTAGAACCACTCGACAAAACCATTACCGAGATAGAAAACAAATGTTACAATACTATTTGCTGCATGTAATGAATCGTAACGATTGACGACTTGAGAAAGATCCTAGGTTTGTTTTTATTTGAAAAAGACAACGGAAGCCTGCTAATATCACCCCAATTAGATTGTGGACACTACCTTCAAACCTGCGAGTTCCGGAGATTTAAAAAGTGACATTCCCGATGGATAATTCCTGGTTGAGGAAAAAAGAAATGGAACTTGGTTGGGAAAGGAGAACTACCACCTGAGAAATCGAAAACAATGTGAAACGTTTTGTGGGCGATACGAAAATAAAAACATCAGACACTCACGGCGGGTTAAGTTCTTTCGTCTTGCAACCGCAAACGTACGGGCCTTCCGGAACTTCCTCTATGCCAACACATTCAAAATGAAACCATCCACAGAATTCCTCGCAATAAACCCAGTTTTGATGGTTTTCGCCCCTTTCCTCCCTCCTCTTTTTCCCTTCAGGTACCTGTTGACATAGAGACGCTCCACAATATTCGTCCTCGGCCTGTGCATCATCTTTGCTTTTGTTCTGCCTCCGCGTCCTTGTCCTTTTTCTGCTGGAGGTGATGACTTGTTGTGTGGTGCTGGAGTGTGCTGTGCTGGTCGATACGATGGTTATATCCGATAGTGCCGTGGTGCTTGATGATGTGGTGATTGGTACTGTGGTGCCTGGTGGTGCGGTGCACGATGGTGTGATGCCTAATGGTGTGGTGCTTGGAGATGTGGTGCCTGGTACTGCGGCGCCTGGTGGTGCGGTGCACGATGGTGTGATGCCTGATGGTGTGGTGCTTGGAGATGTGGTGCCTCGTGGTGTGGTGCCTTGTACTGTGGTGCCTAGTGGTGCGGTGCCCGATGGTGTGGTGCTTGGAGGTGTGATGCCTTGTGGTGTGGTCCTTGGATGTGTGATGCTTGATAGTGTAATGTTTGGTAGTGTGGTGCTTGCAGATGTGGTGCCTGATGGTGTGGTACCTGGTACTGTGGTGCCTAGAGTTGTGGTGAAGGATGGAGTGGTGCTTGGTGGTGTGGCTCTTGGAGATGTAGAGGTGTGGTGTCTGATGGTGCAGTGCTTGGTAGGGTGGTGCTCGGTATTGTGGTACTTAGAGGTGTGGTGGTTGCTGTTAGCGTACTATACGTGTTGTCCTGTAGTGTACTGTTGATGATGGCGGGTAGTGTGGTGGTGGATTGTAGTGTCTTTCTGGCTGTGTTGTTGGTGGTAGCTGATGATGCGCTGTTGGATGGTGGAACATTGGTGGTTATGATGGTGGTGTTGTGCGAGAGTGTGCTGTTAGGTGTGGCGCTGGTGCTGGTTATAGGTGTGACGATGGTATGGGTTAACGGTATTGTGGAACTAACCGTTTGCGATGGTATGGGCGTGATTGGAGCGGTAACTTTGAAGACAATGGCGTTTTTAGCCGCTATTATTTTCTTCAAATTACCCACTCCATAGGCCGATGGGTGTTTTAAAGGTAGTGAGCCCATGTTATCCACTGAAAGAGAAATTTTGCCGCAATTTAAGTCCTTATATGGCACTCTCATGCCACTCTTTCCGCATGCCTCACCTGGAAAATACAAGTGGAGTGAAAGACTTTTAACCTAACATCATTGCCGTGGACAAAGGAAGCTGGATAACATTAAAAACCCCATCAACTCTATCATGATTTTGCTTGTTCGCTCTCAGACATCCCATATATCATGCTTTTGCTTGTTCGCTTAAACATCCCTAAAAGTATGCAATTATCTACCGTATGTACAGTTGTGTTGTAAGAAATAAATTTAATAAATCGAATGTGGTTTAGCGTTGTCTGTACTCTCATGGACAACAATGTTCGTCATAAAAAAGTAAGCCAAGTAATTGAACTGTAAAAAAAAGTAATTGCATGACACCTTGACGCGAGCAACGTTGTCTCAACTCATCGACAACGGCAAATTAGCCAATCAGATTGCGAAATAATTAACAATTGTGGTAAAAAATAAAGAAATAAACAAAATAAATGAATAATTGAATGATAAATAAAAAGAATGGGCGAATGAACGAAAGAAAGAAAGAAAGAAAGAAAAAGGGAAGATAGAGAGAAAAAATCTACTGTGCTATACATCCATAAATTTAAACAAATCTAACGACACAGTTTTCTCATAATGTAAACGATTAATTATGCGCCGATAATTTTCCACGACAAATATGCGGTAACGCTTGTTTTTTTGTTTTGTTTTTTGTTTTGTTTTGTTTTTGTTTTTGTTTTTGCAGAAACCTCACACAACGTACAAGTCACCCTTACACTTAATATGTTTACCTGGATTTGGGGACGATGGAACACATACCGAAGATCGAGATTTCCGGGCGAGATTTAAGGGACCGTTCATTTTTTATGGGTAGGGGGGGCTGGTGGGATTTGGAGGAGTGTAATTTGAAAATTTTATGACCCCCCCCCCCAATTTCCGATTTTTTTCGCATGGCCCCCCCCCCCCTCATCAGAGTAATTTTTTGGAAAGCCCCCCCCCCCCCCATGAATAAAAAAATACATAAGGTATTAAAAAAGTTACTGCATTACAATTTCGTTTTGTTACAGTTCACGTAATTTAGTGAAAGAAAGCTGAAAGCTAGAAAGCTGTTTTTAACAAATCCTCACTTAAAAGTCAATTTCAGCTCTTCTTGTTACTGCTCGTCCTGAGCGTGTTGTAGCTGGCCGCTCGTCTACATATTCCTCGTCTGAGGCGATAAAAGCAAGAACGACATCATTTAATCGTCTTCAGAGTCAGGGGCATCACTCTTGTAATCATCATCAGTTTCTTCTCCCTCACTGCTTTCACCACTGCTGTCTACTTGACCTGATTCATTGCTGCCTCTCACTTCGGCTTGACCTGTTCTGAGAGTATTCATCTGCAGGAAGTGTCCTATAATTGTCTTCACTTTGTCATTCTTGCTGCTCTTCTGATGCTGCTTTAATAGCCAATGATGTTGTAAGTATTTGTTCAGAGAGGCTGTTGAGTAACTGAAAGGGCAGTTAAAAATTCTGAGTGATCATGACTCCACGCTCTTCAAGGCGAATGGCATTACCCTGAAGCCTGACAAGAAATTCTACCATGACTTCAATGTGCAGCACATCGCTAGGATTGAGGCAAAGCAGCTCAAGGTTTCAGGGGAATTAGAAAACCTCGAAAAAAAGAAGGAGACCTTTGACCAGGTCTTCAAGGGCTTAACAGAACACTATGTGTCAAAAAAAAGAAAATTAAAACAAAACCGTAGGAAATCAAAAGGCAGAAAACGCAAACGGTTTGAAAACAACGCCCTACGCGTGTATCATATCTGCGTTGCAAATCCCCTTGCAAAAGAGCTTCCCAATTGTCTTCTTTATCCTCCCTCCATGACAATTCCGGAAGCGTGCATAAACGATGAAGATGTAGCAGCATTGTTGCTAACACGGGATGCAGCATTCATCGCTCACCTACTGCAATCAAGCTACTTCAGCAACGCGGCACAAAGCAGGCTTATTACCAACCTTAAGCCAGAAGTAAGAAACAGGATGTATTGCTTCCTGCATCCTGAAGATTATAGCTCAAACGTCGGAGACACGAACAAAGAGGAAGAAGAAAACGACGAAGAAGAGGAAGAAGAGGAAGACAACGAAGAAGAACAGGAGGAAGAAGAAGAGGAACACAGCGACGACGAGATCAAAGAGAACGTCGAAAATGAGGAAGGGGACACCTCGTAGTAGTTTCATGCCCCTCCCATTAAATTTCTCAGACAAAAGCTCTGGTAACGAGGTCAGTTCCAATTCAGGACTCAAATTATTGGTTTAAATTATTTGAGCTTGACAACAACATCTTTATGAATGAAAAGAAAGTTGTTGCTATTCAAGACTGTTATTATGGTATGTTCACTGTCCTTATAAAATATAAAAGCTGTTGAGAAGTTTTCTTGTTACCCTGCATATTTGTTATAAATAAAAGAGCACAATTTTCTTCCATTTGTAAACATCTCTTATCCTATTTTTAATCTAATTTTTTCGTCCGACCCCCCCCCCCCCTTTCCTTCATTTTTTTTTGGCTGGCCCCCCCTTTTAAGCCAATTTTTTTCAAGTGGCCCCCCCAAATCCCACCAGCCCCCCCTCTCTCATAAAAAATGAACGGTCCCTAAGGAAGAAAACTTACTGTATTTTCTGTTGAACAGTTCAATTACTTGGCGACGCAAGTCATGCTTTTCCGATTTGGAAAATGTTGTTAATCTTTCTCCTCCGGCTGTTCCTGACAAAACCAACAGGCAAGAAATTTATGACTGGTAAACAAATGTTGCGACATTTTGTAGATGAATTAGAGATCTCAAATAACGTTTAAGGGAATTGAACTGACCTTCGCCATTGACAAACGAGTAAAACTTTGGAGCCAGCTGGAAATTTTCTACAAATTGTATTGCCCTTGGATGACCGAGAACTTCCACATTTCCGTTGCCGGTGTCGCAAACGAAAAGACACTTAACACCTAAATCCTTTAATTTTTGACACTGAAAAACACAAAGAACAGAAGCGGTTTCAACGAGTTCATTAGTGCGGTGATAACTTGTGCAATATTTTAAATTGCCTTACCTCCCGTTTAACATTCTTGAGTGTCCTATTTATTTGTTCTTTATTAGAAACGACTTCATCTGAGAGTGCTCTGTTGTTATAATCCTCTCTTTCGTCCTCTGGAAGCTCACGCCACCTCTCAGCAGGAAAGGAATTCCTCTCTTCAACGGACATTTCTTTTGTTTGTTCTGTAAAAAGAAATCGTCCAAAGCAAAAATTAATTTTTTTCCAAAAAATCGCCAACTCCTACTCAATAAAGAATTGTCGCTACAAGACAAACCATTTTTACCATCGCCGACTTGGGGCAGGAAAGAGTTGCTGTTAATATTTTAATATTACAAGTGACCAAGATTCCAGCAAAAGAACGTTAGACAAACTAACCCACCGTCTACTCTAGCGATCTCTTTGCAGAAAGGGTTAAAACCGTTCAAGTGTGACTTGTTTTGTCTGAAACAAAACAAAACAAAAAAAAAAAACAAAACAAAACAAAACAAAACAAAACAAAAAAAAAACAAAAAACAAAAAACAAAACAAAACACAATATATATATATATATATATATATATATATATATATATATATATTAATTTAAATGTAGATGTATGATACCTGCATATTAACAACAACGTGAATGGGGTCGCTTGAGGATGGAAGGAGATTTAGTTAAAATATCAATTAAAAGACGATTGGACCCTTTCTGCTAGCTAACCTGACACGCTTAGGCATGGTACTAGGTACTATAAAGAAATGGAAGACTCCAGAGACTTGGTTAGATGCGATATGGAGCCAGCAAAGTAATAGCAGCTTAGATTGCAAAATCTTAGCGATGTTGCGCAAAGAATTTATTGAATTGCATTTCAATCACCTCTTTAAAAAATGTCACGCAATTAACTAGCTCCATAGAACATTACAAGAGTCGAAAATTGTTACTGCACTTCCCCGGTGCACTTCGCGCTTTTGCCTGAACTACATGGCACAAACAAAATAAAATGATAAGCGGCTTTATTTCAGATCGTGTTTAGAGAATGCTACCCAACATTAAATCGCCCGGCCGTTGGGATCCTACAGACTCTACATGACGTGGACACCACCGCAATTTCATTCGCTGAGTAGCTTGTTGTCCCCAATGTACGGCAAAAAAGCCCTGATTTACGATTTCTATAGCAGAAGCTTAAAATCGGTAAAGATCACCCTTATCAGAGGCGTATAACCCGCTTCTGCCCTTAGCTAGCC
>JAEMWC010000352.1:140000-145000 GCA_016490735.1 Pachyseris speciosa
CAACGTAACAAAAACAAAATTTGTGAAATTATGGGATTTGTTCAGATATTCAGAAAGAACACGATAAAGAATACCTACTTGCCAAAAATCAGCATTTTCTTACAAGCAATGAAAACGTAAAGCTTGTGGGATGTGGCTGGAGTGACAAGGATACTTCACAAATTAATGTGATCAAGTAAGCTGAAGCCACTCAAAAGGCACTAAAGCCACATGGTAGCGGGCATTACCCCTTAAAGTACAGTTTGAGAGCGAGATATTAGCACCGTTATGCTCTGCTGACTCATTACAAATCCTTCTAAGTTTTACTTAGTTTGTAACGTTATGAACCGAGTCAAATTATTTGTATGGAGTCAACAGAGCATAACGGTGCTAATTTGCCTTTAAATGCTCAGTTTTGGCAGGTTTGCATTTTTCATCTTGCTCTTTCTGAAAATCTCAACAAATCCCATAATTTCAAAAATTTTAATATTTGTGGCGTCTCTCTTTAGTACTCTATTGTGTATGAGAAGACTATATGGCGTACTATAATGATCTATCAGTATACGAGTTTCCAATATGGTCGTTTAAATTAGCATATGCAAATTCCCTCCTTATATCATAACGAGCCAGAGATAACCGGAAGTTAAAAAATCTCCCAAGTCTGGTTGCTAAGGAGTGACGTAATAGGTCTGCATTAGAGCCGTCAACGTACTCCATTTGTAGTTTCACTGCAGGAGCATCTTAGCACACCTTGAAAGAAGTATTGTTTTTGCGCTTCAGCAGCAGAATTTAATTTACCGGCACGCGGCACGCTTACGCCTTGTTCTTATGGCATTTTATGGTTTTACTTGTACGATAAAACGCTAGTTTTGTCAAATGTTATGCTTTAGCGATTCGTTGGGATTTTCGAGGGGATAATCGGCATATCTCGGTATGTGATGAACAGAAATTACAGAGAGTAACGCCTTCTCAGGCTGAAATTCTGTTTTATCGGGTGATTTCATTGACGTGGGATGGACTTTGGTAAGTTGTAACTATATTTTAAGCCGAAGTAAATCGCCTTCAGACAATTTTAAAAGCGGAAATACGAACGCAAGAAGTAAGATCGACGTCACTTTCGATTTTGTTACATTGGTACGTTTGGTAGGAATCGCCCATGACATTTTCCCTGGGATTATATTCTAATGTAAATTCTCTGTAAGATTTGATTGAGATGGAATTCCTTCGGTTTCGGACCATTGTTGAGCGGTAATCTTTCTGTTCAAGCGTATTTATGTATATGTAGCAAAGTTCATGTATATTCCGGCGGTAAATTAATTATAATCTGGCGACAAATTAAATATGAAGCCGCGAAATACGCGCGCACTCGTCATCGATCCACGATAATGAAGATCGGGCTGGTGAGGGGGCGCGGAAGTGGGCGGCTCCTTATTTTGTCTTTATAACTGGATATGGGTACTTTTACATAGCTGCTCTCTATCAAAGCACAAAATATATTATCTGGCGACTATTTCTTCCACTTATGGTGGTGATTAAAAAAGTGGCAGTTTGAAAATTGAAAATTATAGTTGGAGAATATATAATCGTCCAGAAACAACTTCTGAAAGCCTTTTCAAAGTACCAAGGAGCTTAAGACTCTGTGTTTGTTTGTGCGTGGAAAATAGCGATAGTAAAATATTCAAGTGATTTAGCATATGTAACTTGCAGATAAAAATTTAGGCAAATGTTCTATATCTTTTCTGGTTCATTCAGGTTGAGGTCCTGGCATCACTGTATGCCTGAGTGCTTCTGGGATATATAACATGAACATTTTTTTGAAGCGCAGATAAAAATTTAGGCAAATGTTCTATATCTTTTCTGGTTCATCCAGGTTGAGGTCCTGGCATAACTGTATGCCTGAGCGCTTCTGGGATATATAACATGAACAGTTTTTTGAAGTGCAGACAAAAATCTAGGCAAATGTTCTATATCTTTTCTGGTTCATCCAGGTTGAAGTCCTGGCGTCACTGTATGCCTGAGCGCTTCTGAGATATTTAACATAACAGGTTTTTTTTTGAAATGCAGATAAAAATCTAGGCAAATGTTCTATATCTTTTCTGGTTCATCCAGGTTGAAGTCCTGGCATCACTGTATGCCTGAGTGCTTCTGGGGCATATAACGTGAACATTTTTTAAAGTGCAGATAAAAATCTAGGCAAATGTTCCAAATCTTTTCTGGTTCATCCAGGTTGAAGTCCTGGCATCACTGTATGCTTGAGTGCTTCTGGGATATATAACATGAACATTTTTTAAAGTGCAGATAAAAATCTAGGCAAATGTTCTATATCTTTTCTGGTTCATCCAGGTTGAGGTCCTGGCATCCCTGTATGGCTGAGTGCTTCTGGGATATATAACATGAACAGTTTTATGAAGTGCAGGCAGTGCAGACCTGTGTTGGCAAATGACATTGGCAAATTCTTTGTGCGCAAGATAGAGCACATTCGACGAGACATTGCCTCTATTTGTCTTAGCTCTTCAGATCGCAGTCTAGTGCCACCGGACAGGTTAGCTACAGATGTCACAGATCGAACGCTGCGCTCTTTTGATACCCTGAGCGAGAGCAATGTGTGTCACCTTATTAAGAACTCTGCCAAAAAGTCGTGCTTACTGGATCCATTGCCGACTAATCTGGTCTGTTACTCATTGGAGGTTTTACTGCCTGTTATCACGAAAATGGTAAATGCATCTCTGTCTACTGCACACTTCCCTTCCGAGTGGAAGGAAGCGATCGTAAACCCTTTGCTAAAAAAAGGGAGCCAAGGACTCTGCTCGCAAAAACTTGCGACCAGTCAGTAATCTATCATTTGTATCCAAGATTACCGAGAGGGCAATATTTGACCAGGTGTACACCCACGTTACGGATAACGAACTATTTCCTGTATTGCAGTCGACTTATAGGAAATCACACAGTACTGAGACGGCGCTGCTTAAAATAGTTAACGACATCCTGCTTGACATGAATCGCCAGCACGTGTCTCTGCTCGTACTGATTGATTTAAGCGCAGCGTTTGACACGGTGGACCACACCATTCTCCTGCGGCGCTTAGAAACGTCCTTTGGTGTCACAGGAGATGCTCTCAAGTGGTTCACCTCCTACTTGTCTGGCTGCTCTCAGTGTGTAGCGGTTAACGGCGAACTGTCAGACAGATCTCACCTATCATTCGGTGTTCCTCAAGGGTCATGTCTAGGACCGCTACTTTTTTCTGTCTATGCTAGTAAGCTGTTTGAAGTTATTAAGACCCATCTACCAAACGTCCATGCATATGCAGACGACACTCAACTTTACCTGTCGTTCAAGCCAGGCAGTTTTGAAAGTGAGACAGGGGCAAAGTGTGCTATGGAGCGGTGTATTAGGGCTGTGAGGGCGTGGATGGTTGAAGATAAGTTGAAGCTGAATGAAGAGAAGACTGAGTTCATGCTCATTGGAACTCGCCAGCAGCTTAGTAAAATCCGAACTGATAGTCTTTTAGTTGGTGACACGCCTATACCTTCAGTTACTGAAGCTAGGAATTTAGGTGTCTGGTTTGACTCTAATCTCCATTTTCACAACCACATAAACAAGACATGCCAGTTAGCTTTCTTTTCATTGTACAACATTAGGCGTATCAGAAAATACCTCCCTTTTGAAGCTGCAAAGACTTTACTACAAGCTTTAGTCATAAGTCGTATGGACTATTGCAACTCGCTATTATATGGTCTGCCAGCTATACATATTCATAAATTGCAACGTGTACAAAATGCAGCTGCCAGGTTACTGACCAACACGCCGCGCTATGCACACATCACACCTGTCATGATAGAGCTTCATTGGTTGCCTGTTAAATTTAGAATTATTTTTAACTTCAATTTAACAATTTTTAAAGCTCTTCATGGTCTTGCACCAGCCTATCTTAGCAACCTTTTATCTTTTAAACACTCTTATTATAATTTAAGATCAAATAATAATAATATTCTTGCCTGGCCCGCAGTAAATTCGGCCAAGACCAGTGGAGATAGAGCCTTCTCGGTTGCTGCTCCAGTTTTATGGAACGCCTTGCCGCCAAGCCTTAGGGCTATGGATATTATTATCCTATTTAAGAGAGAGCTCAAAACGCATCTTTTTAGGCAAGCGTATTTTATTAATGTTTAGATTTTATATTTCTGTGTGATGTGATTTTTATTTCTGTAATTAGCACTCTAGATACAGTTTTACATTTTTAGCATAGTTAATTTAATTTTTAATGATTTTTTATCAATTGTAAAGCGCATTAGATCATATATTTTTAATGAATTTTGCGCTATATAAGTAACAAGTTTATTTTATTTATTTATTGCAGATAAAAATCTAGGCAAATGTTGTAAGCAGGTTTAATGACCAAAACGTTTTACGTTTTACGTTCGGATGACTGTATTTTGCGAGAACGTTTTCCTTACTTTAATGCCCTTCAGAGTAATTTAGTCCTTGGATAAGGATACTTCACAAATTAATGTGATCAAGTAAGCTGAAACCACTCAAAAGGCACTAAGGCCACGAGGTAGACGGCATTACCCCTTAAATCTACCAAAGCAAAGATTGAGCCCAAGCATTAGCAGCCATGGACAGCTGTTTCGGCCTTGTTAGGCATGGCATAGCTAATGCTCAGGCTCAAGTACCCACATATCAATAAAACAAGCAATGAAAACGTAAAGCTTGTGGATAGTTCGCCAGCATTTTCCAAGTTAAACAAATTTTAGCAATCGGGAAAGAATTAGAAAAAGGAGAAGTTATATTTTGAAAGGATGATTTCGATATAGTCGCCGTTGTCGCTTTTCCTTCCAAAGTCGGTTTCGGAAGTCGAATACTGAAACTTCCACTTCGACGTTTGCCGAGATTATTGAGGAATTATTCAACGAGAATTTTATCAGTTCCTAGGGAAACCGTACGGATAGTAAAAGTTCTGTTCATGAGCACGCAACGATATCACATATTGAAGCGAATTATTTTAGCTCAGTGATGTTAATTTA
>JAEMWC010000352.1:155000-167500 GCA_016490735.1 Pachyseris speciosa
AAAATTATGCCGACACATCAGGGGCACCCAACGAGCCTAATCAACCAAAAGCTGTAGAAAGGCATTTTTGAATACATTATGGTGTTTGAAGGCTGTTTAAAGTGATCTTTTCATTAGCTAGAAGAAGTTCATCTGTTCGGATTCTCTAGCTGAAAGTTTAATTGCCCGAAACTACTAGGGAACAAAATCTTCCTTTGAGAAAATGCAAGCTGAAATGAACTTTCCACAAGCTTTCTAGGGAACTATTTTCTTTCCGAAGATGCTAGCTGACGTTTTTGACTGCCAAAAACGGCAATTAAGACCTTCCCGAAAATCATAGGAGCTATGATTTCCCTATTGCGAATCTCTTAGGCCACGTTTTAGTTACAAAAATCCGAGTGCACTCTTTAATCGACGCCGAAAGCCCCAGGCGAATTACCCTCCACCGAACAGGTATTTTCCGAAACTTGTCATTGGGTGCCCCTGACACATACTTAGTACTTACGGCATTCCTTTGGTATACCGCAGAACAACGGCTCCCAAACCGCCAAAAGGCCACTAGCCGCTCAGTTCAACCGACAGAAGAACGCCTTTCTGTTTTAACGCGGGATGTTTGAAAACGATGCAATAGTTACACGAGCAGTTATGCGCGGTGCATAGAGTTTATCAAAGAGCTACGCTACAGATGTATAATGAAAGGTCAAGTAAGTGAAACTGTTGTGAAATTTATCGAGCTAATCGTGACAGTACATTTTAATCTGATTAATTCAAAGCGCTGATTTCCCAGTGATATTACACTAGGTCCGAGCGTACATAGTCAGTTTTAAAATATCTATTGTATCATTTTCGTCTGTATTTGGATCCGTTTAGGGAAGAAGCAGATTAGCAATAAAAGATGTCTGAACATTATTTTGGTTGATTTGTCGTTCAATGCTCGTATTTACCCTGGCAGGCCGTGATTGCAACCGTAGCGAGACTTGGAGCTGCTCGGAAAAGTATTCTCATTCCACAATGTGCGCCGACCTTGTGCGCAAAGTGAAATAACGACATAAAACAGCACCAGTAATAGTTCGCACGTGCACGGGGTATAGTGCGCGGCTATTGCCACCGAACTTTGTCGCAAACACAACATCCGTCTGATGCGTTTTGTACTGGTTTGAGGCCATTCTGCATGGTAAATGTTCCCAACTGTACTAAGAAGGGCTTGTTTGCGAAACTAAAACTAAACTGTTGTATAGCTTTCGTCCTGCTCTTGAAACCTCAGAAATTTCTTTGTGTTTTCTTCACAGGCCATTTTGCACTTTTTCTAAAAATGTGACGTAGGAAATTTCCAAGGCCATTTGCTGTTAAATTAAACGACGTTGGAAATTTCCAGGGCCATTTGGTGTTGAAAAAACGACGTTGGAAATTTCCACGGTCATTTGGTGGTGAGAAAAACGACGTTGGAAATTTCCAGGGTCATTTTGCCTGCTCGATTAACATTTTACCAAAAACTACAAAAAGTGGTAACGCTAAATTGTTTAAGGCTTTTTCTTGCCAGAAATAAACGATTTTTTTCCCCGACCTTGAAAAGTTTTCACAAGTTAGTACAATTTGTGACACATATTTCTGTATTTGGTAACAGAATTCAATATTTCTGAATATCTTGAAACTTAGTTTCTGCAAAAACTAGCAGATTTTCTTAAACAATTTCCATGCCATTGTGCTTTTCCAGAATCCAGGTAACTCTGCCAAAAATTCTCGCTATTTGTGACATGCTTAGTTTGATCCAAAGTTGGCAAAAATCATGCATATTGTGTTTTTTCTGTAAAAGTGGTAATCTTACGTTGGCATATTTAAACATTTAAAGCCCATTTGGTGCAAAATGTAACCGATTTTCTGGCACTTTTTACCATAAAATATCAAACTTTTGTCAAAAATGAAGTTTTAGAATATCCCCTGAGGCTTTAGAACGTGTTTTTGGTATGCATCGCCAAGGTTACAGCTCTTAGCTTGCATGTAGGGACTTTGTTACTTGGGCTAAACAGACCAAACTGAGATAAAGTCGAAGCAACTATGAATTCAGAGTCTTGGAGAAGACGCGAATAAGCTGAAGCATCGCGTTTAGCATCGCCGCTGCTTGATGACGAAATTTCATTCAGAGCTAAAAGTACCGAGCCATATTTAGCAATAAGAGCAGAGAGGGTAGTAACTTTTGTACTCCAACGAGTAGCACAGAATTTCGGTACAGTCTGTCGCTTGCTTCCCTCTTCCAATGTTTTGGCAGATTCATCTTCTTCGTCTTCATCAGCACATGCAACTCGTACTGGCTTTTGCCTCAAAAGAACTTCCAAAATAATTATTTGGACTTTGCATTGAAGGAAGATTTATCAGTCAATCAGTCAGTTTTCTTGAGATTTCGGACCAATATAGCTACAAGAAATAACCCAGCAAAATCAAACACTGTATTAAAAAAATCATTTAGTTTTCCTGGCGGGGGCAACTGCCCCCCTCCCCCCTTCCTTCCCCCCCTTCCTTCCCCCCTGCCCGCACGCTATGTATGGCCCTGGTGGGGATCTTCATCAGGCCTTGTTAATATACTGTGACCAGAGGAAATAGTCCGTATAATCAAGGTTCGACTGTAATACCTGTAGCCGCTGAGCTCTTAATATGTTTATAGTACTTAAAAGTATTCATTTCTAGTCGTACTTACATTTACAGTGTATATGCTTTTACAGAGTACATGCTATGTTTTTAGTGACTCTTATCTGGCCCAGTTTTTCAAAGCATGATCAGACTGGTTAAGGTTACCGTGTACCTTCAGGGGTGTCTCTAATCTAAGTGTTGTAGCGGCTCCCGATTACATCCCAGATACCATAAATTGTATATCAAATTAAAGCTATTTAAACTAGCTATTTGAATATTTCATTAATTTTGTGAGAGTGAATTACTGAGCGCTCCGTCGAGTTTAAACTCGAAGGTGTAAATTAACGTTTGAAAGCTACAACTAAATGTGATTTTTGTATTTAGGGAAATTGATATTTTTCTCGAAGTCTGGAAACCAGACGCTAAAAAAACGTGTTGGGGTTTTCCTTTATTCGACTGTGTTCAAAAGTTACAGCGCATTTTCAAATTCGCTAAAAACGGTTTTGAATTATCTAATTCCCCATCACGTTTTTGTTGAAGATAAGTTAATCTAGCGGCTGTCCAAATTTGACCGCAATCGAACAAATCGCCCTTGAGTTGTAACTCTTGAAAGTTTCCTCTTCAAGACAAAAATAAACTTTGAGAAAACAGCGTTTAAAAAAAATCTTCACTACACAAACAAACACCGCCCGCAAAAACCTCTATCGACGATCGGCCAATCAATTTACGCTAACTTTTCTTCCGGTCACCTACTGTGGAAATTTTACGCGTAATTTTATCTGCACGCAAACTCTCATGCTACAAACAGTTCACTGGTTTATCATTTTGTTACATATCCTCCGGCTTTGACTAAGTTTACCTGACCCATCGTCATAGCCGAAAAACTAAAAGCGCACAACCTTCATGAAGCAAAGCAACTTTTTCACGTGCAATATTTCTCGCGAAAATCGCTCCGGTTGGCTGCATTCGCATTAACATATTGTCCATGTTTACATCCGGTGCATATAGATTTTTTCCCAATCTCTCGGCGACTATTCACTCGTTTTGAATTGTGTTTTTTGTTTGTTTGAAAGATCACAGTAAAAAGTTCATTTTTATGGAGAAAAATAAAAATCGAAAATTGTATACCCTGAACGTACACGGTAACCTTAAATTCTAAGCAGTATAGATTTTCGTAATCCATTTTTGAAGCCATCAGGTTTTTATTTCAACATACAGTGTACAATGTAGTTTTCCATTACTTAGCTTTAAATCCTGTCCTCTGTCCTCTGTCACTTTAAATTGCAAAATTTGAAGTAATTGAATATATTAATGATAATGTTGAAGATGATGTCAAAAACATTTTAAATGTCAGAGCAAGATGATCGTCTTTAAAAATACCTTGTAATCCAGGATTAGTACTAATCGGCTCTTGAACAACCAGGCTCTGTAGTGTATATATAGGTTAGTACACTGCATAGTCAAAGGTAGTTTCATTAAATACCATAAAATTAAAATCAACGGTGATTTCAGTGTAATTTCCTTCCTCTGTTAAGTCCCACCATCACTGACCACCAGAGCTAGTGACCAAGTACTTGTTGAAGGTGACCCAGCTACATTCACATTATCCTGTGCTGCACATGGTTTACCACCACCAAACATCATTTGGACAAAAGTGTTTAGAAATGGAATTGACAGTGATGTCCTGTTGAATGATGCATTCTCCTCGCCATCCTGGCCATCAGATTTTGTACTAAACAATAACAGAAATAATGAAGGAACATATCGCTGTACTGCTAACAATGGAATAGGAAGTGCTGTTAACCACACAGTCAATGTGACAGTTAATGGTTGGTATTACTATCTTGAGCATCACTTGTGTTTATTACATGTACACTGTATATGTGACTTGTCAGAATGCAGACTGTGACCCCAATGAGTGATTTTTAGGTAATAAATGTAAATTATTCTTTTGCTTTTGTCTTGTTCAGTCAAACCAGAGGCTGTCCAGTTAACAGTAAACAGCAGTAATGCAAATATCTGCAGGGGAGAAACTGTCAACTTCATTTGCTCAGCATTTGGCAAACCCCCAATACATACTTATCAGCTGTTTGTAAATGACAGCCTGGTAGATGGCAGCAGCAGTGCAGAATTTTGGAACCAAACATTGTCCACTGAAGGAGTGTCTTTCTATAAATGTGTGGCAAGCAACACAGTGGGAACAACTGACACCACAAGACCTGTTACTGTCAATGGTAAAAAAAATATCTTTTATAATGTTTTTTACTATTAATCTGATTACCTGTTTTGGTTTGGTTGGAGAAACCATTAGGGCTATATAAATTGAATTAATCACTTTTTATAATAATAATAATAATAATTATTATTATTATTATTATTTTTACTACTATAAAAAAGTATTAATGAATAATACTAATCATCATCATCATTATTATTATTATTATTATTATTATTATTATTATTAGAGCGCTTTTCAATTGAGTGTCATAAAAACCAAAACCAAAGTAATTACTCTGACCAATCACAACAGAAGCAAGAAGTGCAATGAGCCATTCAGAATACGAAGAAAGTACATCTAGCCAGCGGAAAGCATGGGGAAATACGCACTGCAAGTTGCAATTGGTTTTGGTTTTGCTTGTCATTGGTTGGAAAATGGCCAATCACAGAGCGAAGCAATGTAAAACCAAAGCAAAAGCATAATAATAATTATTACTTTCGACACTCAATTGAAAAGCGCTTTATTATAAATATTATTATTATTAAATGGCCATTTTCCCTATGCTCCTACTGGATCAGAACTACTCAGTAGAAGTAGGAGGTGATTACCAATACTGTTACAGTAGACGTCTATAATTCAATCATTGACTCAGGTAACATTCACCGTTTTTATATTAACCTCTTTGAAACAAATAATTAGTAATCCGTTGGTAGTGTGCTCAATAGCAACAGATCATCATTAAATGTACAGTACCAGGCAAAAGTAAGTTGACAGTCTCTTTCGAGTCTCGAGTCTCGACTCGATCCTCGAGCCTCGATCCTCCATTCCTGCGAGGATCGAGCATCGAGGAATGACTATCGAGAATCGAGACAACAAATGAGACTCGCAAGAATCGAGAAACTAATGAGCTTGCTGCTTGACTGATTTCTCGATAGACTGATTGCTGGGCTCACCGCACACACGCAACTGGGAATACGAATGAAAGATTATAAACCCGAATAAGTTTCACCGATGCATGGATAGTTTCCAAACAGCGTCGAGCTTAGTTCGCAGAAAACGATGTGGGTCACATTCAATTCTAAGAACCGTTGCTGATTGCGATATCTCATGTGAAAATGTCGGTACGGCAAGTGAACAAATAAGAAAGAGACAGCTAGACAAGCAGAAAAAATGTTGTTCGGACGGCGAACTGCAGTTTTCACATGCATCACTTCGCCACGTTCCTCTGGGTGAGACTGCTCCGGTATGCGAACTGTGGATCTGTGGAAAGAAAATATATCAGACGTTCAAAGCAAGAGATTTTCCAGCAGAATGATGGAAACTTTTGACACAAATAAAGCTGCATTCGCGAAGCTATTTTCAGTCATGGAAGTGATTATATGTAATGAAAATAGTACAATTCTAAAAATACTTTTGAGTGGCGCCATCGCGTCTAGCCGCAACGTAAACACTAGTTCGTTGTTCATCCTTGTCATTGAAATGTGTTTTTTATTTTCAATCAAAATGTTAGAATATGCTCTATTTTACGAAGAGGAAATGCAGAAATATGACAAACATTGCGTTACGTAGTAGTTATTTGGGCACTTGGTAACCGCATGCTGGTATTTTTCAATGTTAACACCAGTGAAATTTACATTTGATTTAATCGCACGACAAAGCTCCCTGTTTCACTTTTAATATTCAATTTTAACACAGGGGATTACTTTGTAAAATTAAGAAACGGAGGAACAATTTTCGTTTTGGAGTAACTGCAGAATACCCTGCCACATTTGACTTCATCACTGAAAAACTCTCGACAGTGCTTTCAAATTACTTTCCTTCGAGCAATGCTCGATCTGGTTCGATAGCCGCTACCGCTTTTTCTATTTCAACAGTTCCTACTGTTGTTTCATCCAGGAGTTAACCGCTTTCTCGAAACTTGAATCGACTAAGAATAATCAAGAATGTTTCACTTTGGGGATTTTTGCGAGAATCGAGTGTCAAGCATCGAGTCAAGTTTTGAGTCAATCGAGTCTCGATTCTCGACTCGATCCTTGATTCTCGCGAGGATCGAGTCGAGACTGTCAACTTACTTTTGCGCAGTACTGTATGCGGAAGGTTGTTTTTGTTTATCCAGTTCCATCCGCTATCGGGTCACTGAGCAACATCACAGTAGTAGAGGGTGAGAACAGAAACCTTGTCTGTGCAGTTAGCGGGCTTCCTCTCCCTTCTGCATCATGGACAGAGGTTCGTACTGGCAGCCGCTCGCAAGGGAACATTCGCCAACTTACAAACATCAGCAGAAATGATGCAGGAAAATACACATGTGAAGCAAGTAATGTGTGTGGAAATGACACCAAGAGCTTATTTCTCACTGTGCACTGTAAGTCAAGTTTTTATTATTAGTTTTCCAAGGTTAATTGTTTCCTAAGAAAAATAAAATTATTGATTTTACTTTTCAGTTTCCTTGAAATAATAATAATTATTATGACATGCTCTAACTAAGCATTTACAGTATTTTGTTAACCACTCATGTACTGTGTACAGGTTTTTTTTAATAGTGTTCCTTGTGAGCTACTTGATGTGTATTGTTGTGCCCACGTGTACGTGTTGTGGATCAGTTTTATCGTTGGTTAAAGCTTTTCGGGGTTATGTTAATGTATGGTAATGTTGACAACTGCATGTAGTTTGAAACAAAGGCCGGAAAAATAATTTAAATCAAGGATAAAATCGAACCACAATGTGTGTATGTACTGTATTAAGGAGTGTTCATCTACAGATGTGTGGCCAACAACACCGTGGAAAATGCCAGCAGCATGGATGTCTCAGTGATAGTCAATGGTAAACAAAAATCAAAAAAATATAGTTTTGTGGAGTTGCCCATATAGCCATGGATGACACAGGAACCTCCTCTAGTTTGTACAGCTGTTAGAATATGCTCTATTTTACGAAGAGGAAATGCAGAAATATGACAAACATTGCGTTACGTAGTAGTTATTTGGGCACTTGGTAACCGCATGCTGGTATTTTTCAATGTTAACACCAGTGAAATTTACATTTGATTTAATCGCACGACAAAGCTCCCTGTTTCACTTTTATATTTAATTTAACACAGGGGATTACCTTGTAAAATTAAGAAATGGAGGAACAATTTTCGTTTTGGAGTAACTGCAGAATACCCTGCCACATTTGACTTCATCACTGAAAAACTCTCGACAGTGCTTTCAAATTACTTTCCTTCGAGCAATGCTCGATCTGGTGCGATAGCCGCTACTGCTTTTTCTATTTCAACAGTTCCTACTGTTGTTTCATCCAGGAGTTAACCGCTTTCTCGAAACTTGAATCGACTAAGAATAATCAAGAATGTTTCACTTTGGGGATTTTTGCGAGAATCGAGTGTCAAGCATCGAGTCAAGTTTTGAGTCAATCGAGTCTCGATTCTCGACTCGATCCTTGATTCTCGCGAGGATCGAGTCGAGACTGTCAACTTACTTTTGCGCAGTACTGTATGCTGAAGGTTGTTTTTGTTTATCCAGTTCCATCCGCTATCGGGTCACTGAGCAACATCACAGTAGTAGAGGGTGAGAACAGAAGCCTCGTTTGTGCAGTTAGCGGGCTTCCTCTCCCTTCTGCATCATGGACAGAGGTTCGTACTGGCAGCCGCTCGCAAGGGAACATTCGCCAACTTACAAACATCAGCAGAAATGATGCAGGAAAATACACATGTGAAGCAAGTAATGTGTGTGGAAATGACACCAAGAGCTTATTTCTCACTGTGCACTGTAAGTCAAGTTTTTATTATTAGTTTTCCAAGGTTAATTGTTTCCTAAGAAAAATAAAATTATTGATTTTACTTTTCAGTTTCCTTGAAATAATAATAATAATTAGTATATATGTACTGAGATTTACTGCAAAATGAATATGTCAAATAAAAATGATGCGTTGCAGAGTACACGCGATCTGATTGGTTGTACGATTTTTCTCACTAGTGAAAAATACCGTATGACCAATCACAACCCGCAGACGAAAGTTTTCACTAGTGACAAAAATCGTATCGATTTTCCCGCCTTTCACTGACGGCGTCACTAAGCAAAAGGAAAACCATGGCGTCTTCTTCGAGCAATTCAAGGTTTGCATATATAACTTCAGTAGAGGAATTTATTGAAGGACAAGAAAACGAAAACACCAAGAAGAAAACTGAACAGAATGTTGCTTTGCTTAAGGAGTTTTTGAGGCTAAAAGATGAGTCAAGGCCTGTAGAAGAAATTCCCCCCCGAACTGAGTTCATTCATCAGCGAATTTATCATAACAGTAAGAAAGAAAGAAAACAACGAAGATTACGAACCCACTTCCTTGCGTGCTATGATGGCCAGTTTTGAACGGTATTTAAAGATGAAGAATTACGGCTACAGCATTATGAGAGACGTCGAGTTTGAAAAAGCACGAACGGCATTAAAATCAAAACAAAGAGATCTCAAGAAGAAAGGCAAAGGTGATAAACCAAACGCTTCAGTTCCCCTCACAGAAGACGACATAAAACTGCCGTATGACAAAGGATTGTTAGGAAAGTCAACTCCTGAGGCTCTACTGAATACAGTTTGGTTCCACAACACAGTCTATTTCGGTCTCCGTGGTTGTAAGAAACACAGAGACATGTGTTGGGGCGATGTGCAACTACGCCAAACTACAAATGGCGAACAAAGCATGCTTGAAGAAGCGCCGGTTTGCGATGACATGCAGGGCATATTTTCCATAGAAGCGAAATTTATGAATAGAACTATATGTTGTATTGTGAAAAAAACTCAAGGTTTTGAGTTTTGGAACTGTTTGAAAAGAGGTATAATCGAAAGAGCTAAATTAACTCCATTTCCCGCGCATTATCAGATCAAGAAAATGAAATTATTTTTAGACTTTGATCAATAAAGTTAGACAAGAAATTCTCATACAACTGAAGTAATTCGACTGGTTGTGAATTAAATTTATATATATACTGTACTACGGCGGTTGATTGTGTAGACGAAACCGACAGCAAATGATTGAAAAGTTCCAAACGCTTGAAACGATTGAAACGCAGCTAAAAATATCAAACAATTGAAACGATCGAAATGATTGAAACGATTTGTTTTGCACGATTCAAACGCTAAACTCTGTGACCCAAACGCACGATGCAAACGGTATGTGCACAATAATTTCCATGGCTGGGATCTCTTGCCGATGTACCCAAACATGTGACACTGAACTTGTCAAAGCCACAGTGCTTCATTATCAACTAGTACAACGTTTAATGCGACGGATGAGAAAGTACAATTAATGTGCATCTCAAAAAGGTAAGAATTAGTGTGATATTGTAGTAGGCCGCAATTTTAAGTGTAAATTTGTCCACCTTGTTTCTTCCGAATTTGAACAGTTTTGCGCGAACACTTTTAAGTTTTTTTTAATTTTTCACACGAAATAATAGGTTTTTTCTTAATAATTTCTTGTATACAGGTTCATTGCACATAAAATTTAGTTTTTGTTTTTGTTTCTGAAGTTTCCAGATAGTTTCTTCGTTTCTTGCTTTGGGCTGTTTTCTAGCTAGTGTCACACCTAATTTGTTACGCGTGTGGTAACCAACACCATGCGCAAGGCCTTGTTGTCTTCACTTTTGTCTCCTATCATCTTGGCATTTCGCCTATCCACTCAGGCTTGCTACATGTACACGTAGTACAAATTTTGTAAGATTAAGACTGAGCTCACAGTCTTACAGTGCTCACAGACACCATGATAACCTGTGTACAGGGTTACATGTACATGGTTACATCTCTTTTTAAATTACTAATATTTTGTTCTTTTCGTAGATCCACCAGGGAATGTCCAGTTGCTAGCAAGAGAAGAAACAACCTGTCTTGGTTCTATCGTCAAGCTCACCTGCTCAGCAGATGCAAACCCCATGGTACATACTTATCAATTGTATCGGAATGGCACTATGGTGGGTGAAAGCAGCAGCTCAGGAGTTTGGAACAGAACAATGTCAGAAGCTGGAATGTTTGTCTACACATGCATGATTAACAGCACTCTTGGAACAGCAAATAGCTCAATTATTTCTGTTACTGTTAGTGGTAAGTGCTGAACAGTTCTTTCACAATAATGATCATCACAGTTTTCTTTTAAGTGAAATCCATTGATTGTTTTGACTGAAGTGAAGTTGATTTGTAAGTTGATTGATTTTTGCCAAATCATTGTGTCTACATAAAGGGTGGTCCAAATTTCAGTGTGAAAGAGGATGTAACACCCGAATGATTGACAAACACATCCCCACAGTTTGTTGTGACCATTTAGAATTCGCATGTCACTATTAATACAGCATTTCATCAAAAATCACTGATATCGATATCGGAAATGTGTAAGTCCGGAAAGTTTTATGTAAATGTGTTCCTGTAATTCTGTTGTCAAAACATTTTATCCTATGGATGTAATTATTGATTAAATTGCATAGCCTTTTTGCAAAGTGTGAGATTGGAATCAAGAGAAAAGACCCAGAAAAGGGTAAATCTGCTGTCAAGGCATGTTTTACCGGCATGTTTTAGCCCGGGGCTAGTGGAACGATCCGTCAGGCTAGTATGTACAGTGTATGTTCTTATCACGAGTTGCCCGCAAGCATGTAAATAATGGTTTACGGACATCAGTTGAATGGGTATATAAATTAATACTAAAGATTGTGCGGTTCCAGAAAATATCCATACCCCCTCCTCCCCCCCCCCCCAATTGATGGTCAATGGAAATTCCTAGGGGGTGGGGAGCGAACAGGTCGAAATTTCCGAGGGGTGGTGGGGGTGCACACGTGAAGAATCTTCCAGGGTTATAAACGATGTGAAACACTTATGCGAATCACTTTGATGTATCGCACAACAAAAATTAGAAATAGACGCCCTTTGGAGTGAGGACCTTGAGATGTTTGCCTTGCTTGTTTTTTCTTTGCTGATAGTTTGCTATCATCCTTTTGACGACATAAAAATCACTTCAATGTCTTACTTCCACATTTCACCAGACGCGACAAAAATCAAGATGGCCAACCACTTGTAAATTAGTACCCAGATCCCAAGGTTCTTGTCATGACCAGAAGCTGTTATTATTCAGTGATTTTTTGTAAGTTTCGTTATCGCCAATAACTTTTGTAGCATGAGTCGCTTCAGCTCGTGAATTTTCTTTTTAATTATGATAGTTTATGGTATAATTGTGGCATTTGCATGGTCATTTATTATCAAGGGGAACAGTACCATATCACATCTCTCCCAACAATAAAGCATTAGCATCTATCCAGACAAGTTTTGTTGATCTGGGACATGTTGAGGTACTGTTTTTCCCAACAGTTGCAGTCCTTATTTCAGAGGTGTATTAGCTCTTGTTTGTCACCGCTTTATGCAATACTAACGCCACTTGCTTCTGCTCACTCTAAAAAATCGTTGTGTGTACGTACGTGACATACCTTAAGTAAGGGTGTGCAATGCATTGTAGGGCGATTCGAAATGATTCATGCCTTTGTCTTTTCAAGATGTGGAAAAAATCAATGCGAATACCTTTTACTTGTGTACATACAGGGTAAAACAAATTACTACATGTCTTTGATGTATTTAGTAGGATTATACATTTTTATGTTTACCTAGAGGCTTTTCTACCTTTTAAAGTCAAGTTATGTTAGCGTACCCCAGGTGAGTCGGTA
>JAEMWC010000352.1:172500-230000 GCA_016490735.1 Pachyseris speciosa
AACGGAGACCCTGTGGTACGGAATCTTTCACGCTGAACAACTGTCTAACCTTAAAAGTGGAAAAAACTAGCTTGATGTCAACATTACTACAATATTGTCTTAGCCGTTTTCTAAGTTTAGTTTGTGTAACGTTGGAAAAAGGGCCCGTGAAAGGAAGTTTATAATAATGTGTAGAAAGTTTGTTGGTCCCAACAATGTGGCTTCTCTGTGGGCTAGCTTCATTAACTGCATTACAGATATACTTACGAATAATAATAATAGGGAATAATAATAATTAGGGAAACAGTTCTTCCGTAAAATGAAAACAAGTTCTTTGATGTCTTTATGAAAGCCAAACCATGTATTATTAATTTTGTAGACTCTGTCAACTAATGTCCGAACTAGTCCCAGTTTGTATGACAGTGGGGCAAAACTGAAATAATTGAAGGGCTCAGTGGAAGAAGGGTGTAAGTGACGATTTTGGTCATTTTGCTGATGTCGTCCAAATGAGCTGAATTTTTGCATGTGGCCTTTGATACATTAGAAAAACATTGCCCTATATCTTTTCGCTTTTTTGCGCTCAGTTTTCGAGAGAACTCGGGCCAAAATACGCATTCAACTAGTCACTTAGCACAATTTTTCCTGCTTGGATTACTGAAACTGGACATGAAATGGTTCGCAGGGACTTATTGTTTGATAGTGTGACGTAGACTATAAGTTTGGCGGTTAAAACATCGATTCACTGATACGAAACTTACGCGGTTGAGGTCAGCTTGATCAATACTGAGTTCCATTTAATCGCATTACGCCGGAGTGTTTGCCTGCTCGCCTGGTGGTAGAAAAGACAGCATGAAGTCTTGATACCCTCAAGCCACTAGCTTCTCTGAAAGAATCCAAAGACGTTTTCTCTGTGCTTTCCAAATCATGAAATCCCGCTGTTTTGGAGTACAGATTACGGGGCCAGGCGATAAAAGGTCTGAAAGCAACTCTCGTCTAAAAAGCGGCGCTCCGTTGCTAATCTCGGACCGTCTGTCAAAGGTTGCCTTGCTAAAAGTTCGGAAAACGAGAGGTGTTTTTGGACTTTTAGTTCTCCCACAATTCATTGCGGCCACAGAGGGCGTTGTTACAGTGTAAAGTTCCCGCGAGTGACTTGACGGGATTAAATCCGCTCGGACAACGCGTACAGTAGATTATTTTCACTTCGGAAACATTACGGAGAAATCATGTAAGACAGGAAAACCGGCAAGATGAAAAGTCCGTCTGCTTTCGATGCTTATCCTGAATATAATGCAAGGAAAAGTTGACGCGTGTGGCAAATATTGAAAGCGAAAATGCATTCGTTATCGCGGTGTGGTGTTTTGTAAACCGGCTAAAACATGCTGGCGAATATCAACACATAAATCACTTTGCCGCGATGACCTCGGTTATTTTGCTTCCGCGTAAACATCAGCAAAAAGCATTTTCATGCGAGGTAAACGCCAGAAAGAAGTATTTTCACGCGAGATAAACAGCAAAATGTATTTTCAAACGAGATATTTTAACACTTTGTTGTGTGACGCATGACAGAACATTAACGATTCAATTTCACAACATGCAAATAACGCTTTTAAGTCTAACTTAATTAACGTTAGCGCTAACCCCTTGAATGCTGTTTTCAAGTCGGACAAACTCTTTGTGCGCTGACTTAAGGTTAACCAAGGCTTCTGTGTGCTGTTTTAAGTCAACCAAGAATGTTGTGGACTATTTCTGAGCCAAGCAAGCGTGTTGAGCGCTACGATTAAGCAAAACACGGGCAGTAACACCTGTAGTAAGTGGTGCATTCAAAACAAAAAGTAGACCCGGCATATTGCCAAGTCAGCTGGGCATCTTGTGTGCTGTTTATGAGTCAAAAAGTCATATGGCTCATTATGTTTTATTGAGCAGAGATGTTCCGTGTTGTCTTAAGTCAGTTAGGAGCATTTGGCGCTTAGTTTTCATATGAAGGGTTTGGTGGAAGACTGTGCTAAGTGACGCGTTGAATGCGTATTTTGGCCCGCGTTTTCTCGAAAACTGAGCGCAAAAAAGCGAAAAAAAATATAGGGCAATGTTTTTCTAATGTATCAAAGGCCACATGCAAAAATTCAGCTTATTTGGACGGCATCAACAAAATGACCAAAATCGTCACTTACGCCCTTCTTCCACTGAGCCCTTCAATTGGTAAGAAGACCAGTGAAGATCGTTTTGCGGAAAATAGATGTAACTGGGGGCATATGATTGTTATCAATCAAATTTGTCTGACCAAATTCCTTTGCAATCTTCTAGAACCCCACATCCCATCAGATTATAATGCCAGAGATACATTCACTTTCGTTAAAGAGGTCAACCAACTATCCATCTCTGGCAAGTTCATGGTTTCCTTTGATGTTGAGAGTTTGTTTACCAACATACCTCTTGACGAATGTATTGATCTGGCGGTTAGATATATTATCCAGGGTAATCCAGGCCTTAAAATAAGTTCTGTTGATCTCAAAACCCTCTTTTCCTTTGCTACAGCGCAAACACATTTTTTATTTAATGGTGTCTTTTATGATCAAATTGATGGGGTAGCAATGGGTTCTCCCCTTGTTCCAGTCCTCGCAAACCTCTTTATGGGACACTATGAGAAACTATGGTTGGGAAACTATTCGTCATCACAAGTGTTATTCTATAGACGTTATGTCGATGACACCTTTTGTGTATTCATGAATGAACATGACGCTCATCTATTTTTTGACTACATCAACACCAGACATCCCAATATAAAGTTTACTATGGAAAGGGAAACTGAGGGTAAATTATCTTTCTTAGACATTTTGATTCATAACAATCATATGTCCCCATTTACATCTATTTTCCGCAAAAAGACCTTCACTAGTCTTCTTACCAATTATTTCAGTTTTGCCCCATTGTCATACAAACTGGGATTAGTTCGGACATTAGTTGACAGAGTCTACAAAATTAATAATACATGGTTTGGCTTTCATAAAGACATCAAAGAACTTGTTTTCATTTTACGGAAGAACTGTTTCCCTAATTCGATCGTCGATAAAATTATTCGTAAGTATATCTGTAATGCAGTTAATGAAGCTAGCCCACAGAGAAGCCACATTGTTGGGACCAACAAACCTTCTACACATATTATAAACTTCCTTTCGCGGGCCGTTTTTCAGCGTTACACAAACTAAACTTAGAAAACGGCTAAGACAATATTGTAGTAATGTTGACATCAAGCTAGTTTTTTCCACTTTTAAGGTTAGACAGTTGTTCAGCGTGAAAGATTCCGTACCACAGGGTCTCCGTTCGCATATTGTGTATAAATTTGTTTGTGCTGGCTGTAATGCTAGTTACATTGGCGAAACCGCTCGCCACATTTCTACTCGCGTTCGTGAGCACCTTGTGTCCGACAAGGCTTCTCATGTTTACAAGCATTTAGTGTCATCTCAGGCTTGTCGAGACTCCTGTTCTACGGAATGTTTCACTGTTTTAGACTCTGCAACTTCTAAGTTGCAAATTAAACTTAAAGAGGCTCTGCATATTAAATGGGAGAGGCCTGTTCTAAACCAACAGTTACAACATGTTGGATTAACCCTTTCTATTTAGTAAGGCCCGGTTCATACGTCGCATTTCTGCCGTGTCGAATGCAATTGAGACAATAGATAATGAGATGATTTGCCTCATTATCTTTTGTTTGAATTGCATTCGACACGGCAGAAATGCGACGTATGAACCGGGCCTAAGTTTTGTAGTCGAATGCCTCATGTTTTATACTTGTTTTCATTATTATTCAAATAATTGTTAATCCTTGTAATATAAACTCTGTATACAGTTAAAATTCAAATTGTAACGAACATTTGCAACTGAAGATGGCGTAAGTATGTCGAAATATGTCTTGTTTTAAACTTAAAAGTGTTGTTTTATTTTTTCAAACCATTATTCATCTGCTACTTTCACAAAACCATAATTACTTTCGACACTGAATCGAAAACCGCTCTAGAATAAGGTTTTATCTTCAGATTGCTGCTGGTTTGATTTTTTATGTTTGCACGGGCACGTATTTCTTATCTCTTTCATTTTAACGAAGTCTTCAGTTAAGCAGTCGATCGAAAAAAGGAAGCGTGCTACTGCCAAGTTCTTTTTGTAACAACAAAAACTGAGAGCATTCAGTGAGGTCTTCTAAGGATCAGAAGCGACTCCGAAAACAGGCGTCAATCTTCTCCCAAATACCGGCAACCGACAAGAATTTTCAGAAAAACCACAGTAGTTTACAACAGTTAAAATTGACCGAGTCGTAAACGAGCGACAAAGCGACACCAGACCACCCCCATTGTCTTCAATTCACTCCGCCGCCGACAGTGTAAAGCAACTTCTGTTTATGTTTCCCCAGTTTGGCAGTTCTCTCAATCCCATGCTCTGCTAGTTTCAAAAAATACATGTACATAAGTGGATCCTTTCAGTTTGGTGGAAAATTAAAATTAGTCTCGCTCATTTATATTTTCAGACTTAAAACTTTATGCAAATTTTTTGCTGAAATTTTATCCACTGGGAATGAAGAGCATAGACCCTTTTCATAATGGCGCCCGACAAATTATTCTTTTATTCTTATGATAATGAGCCCTACTAGCATCGTCAGCATGTGCAAAATTCAATAGAATTCTTTCATTAAAGTGAGGTTAGTAGGGCTAATTAACACATATACAAAAGAATAATTAAAATCGTCCACCATTAAGAAAAAGGTCTATACTCGTGAGAAGAGTTGCGTGACGACCCAAAAAAGACAAATGTTCAAATGTGTGGGATACCTGATAGCGCTGTGGTGCTACAGTAAAAACCCGCAACTAAGAACCTACATTTCTGGGAAGTAGCCTAAACAGGTTCTTATATAAATGGTACTTAACACAATTTTAGGCTACTTAGGTTCTTAAAATAGGTTCTTAATTCTGGAGGAAAGCAAATAAAACTCAGCTGCAAAACAAGATAGTTATTAGCCTATTTTCTCTTTAAAAAGAACTCATTTTTACAGTGATAAGAATCTGCTTTTTTTTTCAAATAGGATTCTTGCACTGCAACTGTAATGTACTAATATGATTTTAGAAAATAAGAACCTGTTTTTAATTTTGAGGCTAAATAGGTTCTTGTTTTTAGGGTGTATAAAATCCAAATTTTAGGCTAACAGGTTCTTAATTTTCAGGTTCTTAGTTGCGGGTTTTTACTGTATCGACTCTGTAAAAAAATCTATTACACATTAATACCTGAAGCTGTTTGACTGAGAACGACGACATTTGACTGGAAACTCCGATAGTGACCAGCCAATAACGCTAGATCTGGAGAAAGATAAACTACGTTTTTACGATACTTTTCGCTCCTTCTGAAAATTCCAGCTAATAAAGCAATTGGAGTTGATGGAATCAATTGTGCTCTTTTGCGCCTAGGCATCACAGAACTAGGGCCGTCAATAACAAAGCTAATTAACCTATCGCTTTCATTGGGAACTTTTCCTAGTCGTTGGAAAAGAGCCAGAGTGACTGCCCTCCACAAAGCTGGTGATATGGATGATGTAAACAACTATAGGTCAATCTCAGTACTTCCCGTGCTGTCTAAAATCATCGAACGTCATGTGCATGACCATTTGTCTGAATAACTAAATGTTCACGACCTCATCTATAAGAACCAGTCCGGTTTTAGAAAGCAGTTCAGCACAGAGACAGCGCTTGCCTATATCGTTGATACTCTGCTATTCAATCTGGACAAATACCATATTAATTGTATGTTTCTAGTTGATTATAACAAGGCTTTTGACATGGTCGATCATGGGACCTTACTCAGCAAGCTTGAAGCCTATAAACTAGATATGAGCGCTTTACTTTGGTTCAAGTCGTATCTAACCGATCTCAACTGATTTCATTCAAGGGACAGACATCCACCGTTAGGACTATTACAGCGGGTGTGCCACAGGGTTCCATATTGGGTCCTTTACTTTTTCTGTTGTTCATTAATGACTTACCCTTAAATGTCCACACGCGGATCGATATGTTTGCTGACGACACCACCCCTCTCGCTTCTTCCGATTATCGAAATGAAGAAGAACTCAAGAACACTCTATCACGCGAGGTTTCCAACATCAATGAGTGGGCAACAAACAACATATTACCACTAAATTGTTCCAAGACGAAGACAATATTAATTGATGGACCGCGCCTACGAAAAAGTTTAAGTAAAGAAAATCGCAAGCTTGAGATAGAGCTTAATAGAAGCACATTATAACAGGTCCAGAAAGTCAAGCTGCTAGGCCTTGAACTTGATGAACAACTCACTTTCGATGTTCATATCGACTCTTTATGTAAGAAGATATCAAAGTGTATCGGCATACTCAACAGAATTAAGGCTTACTTACCAAGAGCAGAGCGTATACTTTTTAATTTATAATTCTTTAATTAAACCACTGATATTATAGTTTAGTGTAACATGGACAAGCTGCTGTAGCCATGACAATATAAGGTATTTAAGTTGCAGAAACGTTGTGCTCGAATCATCCTTGACGCTCAGCAACGCCATAGCACTGTGGATCTATTTAATACTTTAAAGTGGGTGCCATATAACATCGAGTCCGACATCAAAAGATGCTTAATGGCTTACAAGAGGATAATTGGTATTTGCCCTGCCTATATAAACGAGCTGTTAGAACTAAACAACAGCCAGCACAGCAGAAATACATGAGGTGCTAATTTTACAATTTTACCTAGGAATTACACTAGAGAGAAAGAGGGAGGCCGCACGTTTTCTGTTACAACTTCGAGATGTTGGAATCGCCTCCCCATTAAGCTACGCACTTCTCAATCTGTAAATATTTTGAAGAATGTTTTGTATAAACATTTTAAATTAAGTCAGCTTGGGGATAAAAGTTTTACTCCTTATTTAGATAATTTATTTCTAGATCGCATGATATAAGCGTAACGTTTTACCTTCTGCTGTTACTTCTTGATCTGTTGTACATTGTAGTTTTTAATGAGGTTTTAAATAATTTATCTAGTATTGTAACAATGCTTATGGAGAGCCACGAGTTTATTAGTTTTTAACTATTAAGTGTCACCCTCGTTAAATAAAGTTTGATTAATTGATTGATTGATTGATTGATTGATTGATTTTCAGATCAAGTGGTTGGTTGAAAAAGGCGAACAAAAAATCAAGCATAAAGCATGATCCTAAAATAGATCGACAGCGCGCTCATTCACCACCGATTGAGCGGTGAAAGGAAAATGAAATGGGAAATCAGTGTGGTATATCATTACTTTTACTTGCAATTTATAATAATGTTCGCCTTAGCAGCAGTGATTTATCACCCCACTCGCAGCCTTTTCATCTTATGAATGAATTTCCATCCGTACAAACGATACACGAAATTAAAGCGTAATGTAAACAAATGGTGAGCCACCCAACTAGTCATATTCGAAATAGTCGACCAAAGTGGACACTTTACATGAAAATGTTGAAATGTAAAGTTGAAATTGTATAAATTCTTCAGAAACCAGTAGTGCTTTAAGACAAGCAACATTTTCCTTCGAGGGAAAGCAGCTAATTACTGCCAGTAATTTGAAGTACAACACTAAATACTCTGTCCTCTTTTACACGAAACTCTGCGTGTAAAATTTTACATGCACTGTGAAGAATTTGCGTGTAATTATTTTCTCACACTTTCGTGTATTTCTTTTACTTTACGCGCGTAATTTAGGTGTAAATTGCGCGCAATATGGCAGATTTACACACATGATACGCGCGGTAATGCTGCTATTCCTGCGGCCAGTACTGTAAGTAAAACAGTTACTTTGCGTTTACCTTTTTTTGTATAATGACTTACTTTCTTTTGTATTGTCACTATCTAGTAAACAGACTTTTGTGGCGGCCCATGGGACCCCCCTCCCCACCCGCCCACTATCCCTACAGGCCTGGAAACCAATTTCTGACAATGCGCATGTATATTTGATTTTTCCACTGACCGAAATGTGTGGTTACAGTCGGCTCTGTGATCATGAGATGAGCACAGGGATTTTTGATTGCTTGAAACGTGGAGGAATTATTGATGTCAAATCCATGTTAAGCGATGCAAAAACGGTGTTCTGGTTAAGTCCCGCCTTAAACTTTATCGATATCTTAACAGTATATTTATAAAAAAAAAAACATAAATTTGGGCTAGATCCTCAATGCTCTGGGCTAGTAATTCTCTCCAACAGCTTGCCCGAAGGGAAAGCTGTTTTTTTACATTTTCATCTCACCCTGAAGTAACGTTTTCAAAGTAAGTGTTGTAGTGAGTATAAAATTTATTTTCTGAGACTTGAGTCTGAACTTGCAAAAGACTTTACATCTTAAAAGTGCTCCAGCTCAGTTAACGCTGGTCCAAGACTTCAAAAATTGAGTGTTGCTGGGTGTGTAAATGTTGAGACCACTCAAGTCACTGAGCTTAATTTGTATTAAAAGAGGTTTTGGAAGGATGACCAAAGAAGCAACTACATGAAGTGAGCAGGCCAGGAAACGAAATGAAAGCATTGTACAACTTTTATTCCACCTCCAGTGCGTATATGAGTTCAGCTGATCACTTGATTGAGCTGTGAGTTAAGTGACTGAGAAGACTATTTCGAGAATTAGAAAGTATCTGACCCGCGAAACCACTGAAATGGTTGTTCATGCTTTTGTCACCTCTAAACTTGACTACTGTAACTCTCTACTTTATGGACTTCCTAAGTTCCTTATTGCTAGACTACAATCTGTTCAGAACTCTGCTGTGCGTCTAGTTTGTATGACTAGGAAGTCCAATCATATTACTCCAACTTTAATTGATCTGCATTGGCTTCCCATTAGCTTTTTAGGCATCGTATTGTTTTTAAGATTCTTCTTTTAGTTTATAATCTCTTAATGATAAGGCCCCGTCGTATTTGTCTGATCTTTTAACTTATCCTAGGAGCTCGTATTCTTTGCGATCTGTTAGTAATGGTGACATTGTAGAGCCATCTTCAAAAATGCGAACTTATGGAGATCGACCGTTTGCAGTATGTGCCCCTAGATTGTGGAACTCTTTGCCTCTTTCAATGCGTAGAAGTTCTTCTGTTGACATTTAAAAAAACGTTTTGAAAACTTATCTTTTTAAAATGTTTGTTAGTGAATGTCAGTAAATGTAGTTTGTTTATAATTCATTTTTATTTGTTGTAAAGTGCCACGGACAATTTATTGGAGTTGTGCGCTATAGAAATACTATTTATTATTATTACTGTAGTGCTCATTGGATCACATTTTCGCTACTATGTTTCATTTTGCACCGGTGCTTTGAGGCATGACTGATCAAGGATACCACTAGTCAGCAAATCTAAAAGAACATATTTGAATGTAAACATTTTACTGCAAAAAAAAAAAAAACAACAACAACAAATTAAACTGCCATTATAAAAACTGGAAACCCTATTTCCACTAATAGAGCAGTAGCAGTAGCTTTCATTTATTTAAAAGCAGTTTAATAAGTTATGACTGTTTTGCATCTATTTCTTACTCTGCAGTGTTTGGCAGTAATCTATTGTTTATTTTGTAATGTTACATTGGTAATAATGTTTCTTTAAAAATAATAATAATAATAATAATAATAATAATAATAATAGTGTAAAAAAAGACTGATCAAGGATAAAGAGAATAGACTGAGGTGTTTTTCAAGAAATATTCAAGCAGAGCTCTCACAAAAAGAAGCTCTGTACTATTTGTAACAAAATGAAGCAGAACGAAGTAGCTCAGACTCAAAGAAGTCCTGAGCAAGAGAGTGTCATGAGTGCTCCTGCTTGTGAAATAACCACTGGCACAATTAATAAGCTAAGAGAGAACCTCTTCTTTTGCTTTTGATTATGCTAGTAGTACTTTTTACATTTGCCCCACCTGCTTTAAGACGTTAGTGACAGTCCTGCTTTGTCTGTCGTTGTTGCTTTTAATTTTATTATAATTATACTTTAAGTGGCTTTTGATTTAGTCTGCATTGTTGCCAGAATTACCTATAATTTCCTTGTTTTATGTCCCCAGTGCCCTCAACAATCCAAGCAATACAAGATGAATTGAATGCAGTAATTGAAAATCACAGTGTTACTGTTTTCTGCAATGCGACTGGCATCCCCCAACCGTCTGTTACATGGATTAAGGTTGGCGGTAATCAAAGTTTCAATGAAAATCCATTGGTGCTCACAAATATCAGCAGAAATGAAGCTGGAACATACAGATGTGAGGCTGCCAATCCTTGTTCCACTACCTCAAGAACTGCATCAATTGATGTGCAGTGTAAGTGAACCTCTATGAATTACATGATTGTATAAATAATGTTATTAATTTTAATTATCAATTTGCTATAAAAATGACTTTTTCCCCCGGTGGTGGACAAGGAAATTACTGTTGGTTTTCTGCATTTGCTTTCATCTGGAGGCAATTTCTCATGAAATCTTGTAATCTTCTACAATTGGATGGTTTTAACCTTATGAAAAGACCAAAGTAAAAAAAAAAAAAAAGGAAGAAATGAGGTCAAATCTAAATTCCTTTTGTTTCGTTATCCTTATTATGAAAAATTAACGTTAGGAAACAATAGAAATTGAGATTCAACCTTGCATGGTTGAATCAATTATTAACCTGAAATCAAATTTGACCTGTAACATAGACAAACCAGACAGGGTCCACCAGTCAGTACCAAAACAGTTAATATTTTTTTATTTAGTCCCACCAGAAAATGTCCAGCTCTCAGCAAGTGAAACTTCAGTCTGTCGTGATGCTGTTATCACATTCAACTGCTCAGCTAATGCTAACCCCATGGTAGATAATTACCGCTTGTACCAGAATGGCACCCTGGTGAATGAAAGCAGCAATTCAAGAGTTTGGAGCAGAAGAATGTCAACTGGAGGAGTATTCTACTTCAAATGCATGGTGACCAACACTCGTGGGATGGCAAATAGCTCAATGGTCTCTGTTACTGTCAATGGTAAACAGCAATGCTTTAACAGTGAAAAATAAAACTGTCAGTCTCTCACATACTGAACAGCTACAATATATTCACATATTACTAGCCATTTTTATAACTGTAAAATTGATTCAATTTTGGTGTGATTCATTTCATTATGGGAAATGGCCTTCACAGTGACCACCAGTTTAGGTATTTTCACTGTTTGAAGTTGTGTGTGCTTACCTCTTCTCTGAGACAAGGTACATGTATCTGATGGCATCAGTAGCTGAATGTCGTACTTCTTAAACCGCAGAGAGGCATCTGTCTGTGCAAGTGTAGAAATCTCTGCTTTTATATTTTTCTGCTCTGTGTTTTCACATACAGCTGTACATGTACATCTATCAAGGCAATTAATGTTCTTCTTTAGAACAACTAGACTTGCCTTCACGATTGGTCCTAAACAGGACAGTAGTCAGGTACATGTAGATTAATTGTATGCATTGTACTTTGGAAGAATTGTGATTTTTTTTTTTGCCAGAAAACCAACTTCCTGTGTTAAGTATTTTTCAGCATGTTCATCCTTTCTTGCAGTACAAACCACTGGAACTACATTATATGTATATGCTGTAAACTTGGGATAAAATGATACATGTGTGATTTCATGCTTTAAGCTGTTACTTTTGTGTTTTCTTGCAGTGCCTCCATCCATCCCAACAATCCAAAACCAGGGAGTACTTGAAGGAAAGAACTTGACCCTGACATGTCACGCATCCGGGATGCCTCTACCATCTGTGTCGTGGATCAAGGTTAGTGATGATCAGCGCACCAATGGAAGTATGTTGGTTTTGACTAATATTACCCGGAATCAAGCTGGAGAATACAGATGTGAAGCTAGCAATCCATGTGGCAATGCTGTGGAGTCTACATCAATTGATGTGCAATGTAAGTTATCCATTGTTGATTTACAATTGGCTTTTAATTATTTGCTGTGAGAAGGTTTGATAATAACACAGTCATGAAAAGATCTTGAGTTTCAGACGAAGTCCTTGAAAAGTCTTTGGATAATAGATATTGTGACCTTGAAAAGTCCTTGGATTTTGCCCTGATGAAAGATTTAGCAGAAATGGAAGCATGCCGATCTGGGACAATTTACATGTAATGTTGTCAAGCAGAAACGTTGGCACTGGCCGTGGGTCTTGAATCGATGAACTCAAAATCAAATCAATTTATTTAAAGTCGATAGTGTGGGGAGTGGCTGCTCAATGTAAGTACATGTACCGAGTGAGCAAAGCTAGGGGTCCAGCAGTCAGTACCAAGTTTCTATTTTTTTTTAGTTCGACCAGAAAACATTCAGCTCTCAGCAAGTGAAACTACAGTCTGTCGCGGCACTGTCATCACATTCAACTGCTCAGCTGATGCTAACCCCATGGTAGATAATTACCACTTGTACAAGAATGGAACTTTGGTGGAAGAAAGCAACAGGTCAGGAGTTTGGAGCAGAAATATGTCAACTGGAGGAATATTTATCTATAAATGCATGGTGACCAACGTTCGTGGAATGGCAAATAGCACAATGGTTTCTGTTACTGTCAATGGTAAACTGAACATCAATCTTTCGTAAAATTCACTGAAGGTTACCTCAGTCCAGGAAATAACAGGGAAAATTGATTTTTTTTCAAGTTTGGGAAATGTTAGGTTGTCTTGTGTATCAAGTCAGGGAATTCTAAACTATAGATGGTTTTCACGTGACGTCATAAAAAACTAAAATTCAAAAGTAAACACACTTTTGCATTTTTATCTTCATCACGTAACAGACACTTTAGAAATGTATCTGCTTGCATGTTTTCAGCTCGGTAGCTTGCTTTGTTTTGATAATAGAGCAGTTTGAATTTTAGAGTTATTCACAGTGCATGACATAAAGATGTCTGCTCACAAGCATTTCACTTACATAAAAACATCGATTCACGGTGTGTTTTCGACGTTGAAAAGCCAACGTGGTAAGAAGAGCATCTGTGAATGTTTGAAAGCTCAGCAGAGAGAACAAAGCCTTGAGATAGCTAAAGTAAGAAACATATGTTTTAACTCGTTTCGGGCCGCCATCTTGGTGTTCCTCAGAAGTACACCAAGATGGCGTTTCCATACAAAACACTATAATTTTGAGTGGTACATTTTGCTGCATAACTCAAGTACGGGACATCGCACGGCCCTGAAACTTTGGCATGCTGTAAAATTTATTACTCTTCTATAATATCACAATTTCTTGACTTTATCTATTGAATGGTTGATGATTTTATGCGTCACGTGCGAATGGATATGGGTATAGATCGTGTTGAAAACGATCTATACCCGAAAGTCAGTGAAGAGTCAAGGAAATTTGCTTTTTGCCAGCCACTAGGTTTCGGAAGAGTTTCCTTGATGGTAAAGGTAATGGCATTTCAAAACATTGCTACAAAAGTCTTCATTTCTGCAGCTTTATTGCCCAAAGATTTGTGTTGGATGGTCAGTCAAAATAACTTATTGCTTTGTTGTCAGTGCAGTCAGAGAAATTTCGTGGAATATTTTCTATGCCAGGGATTGGTAACCTTGGAATTCTTACCAGAGCCTTAATTTTGGCTAGATACATGTAACTACATTGTACTGTCGTGGGAGGGATGTAACATTCACAGCTATCCTACCGAACTTCTTTAGAGGAACATGTATCACATTTTGGCAACAGTGTGTGCTACATACAGGTCCCTTTTGAGGTTAGGCATCACACTCAATGCTTTCCAATAAAAGAAACTATTATCTAGTGGTGTAAAATGATCATTGAAAAGAACAGTAGCAGCCGACCACGTTTGCATGATAACCAGTGGAAGTAAATTAATGTGGTTTGATGTAGTTCGATATCTTGTCTTTAATTGTTTCATTTGTCTTTAAAGTGCCTTCATCCATCGAAGAAGGCACTAGGTTTCGGAAGGGTTTCCTTGATGGTAAAGGTGATGGCATTTCAAAAATTTCTTACAAAAGTCTTCATTTGTGCGGCTTTATTGCCCAAAGATTGTCTTAGATGGTCAATGAAAATAACTTATTGCTTTGTTGTCAGTGAAGTCACGGAAATGTTGTGGAATTTTTTCTATGCCAGTGAGCGGTAGCCTTGGGATTCTTACTAGAACCTTAATTTTTATTTAACTACATGTAACTACATATACACTATACTGTCATGGGAGCGATGTAACATTTACAGTTATCCAGGGAGTTTATCAGGGAGCAGGGTTGGCACAGTGGTGAGAGCACTGCTCCGAGAGGTTTTTCTCCGGGTACTCCGGTTTTCCCCTCTCCTCAAAAACCAACATTTGATTTAATTTGATTTTATTTGAGATTTGTAATTAGTAGGCGAAGAGCCACCTTGTGGAAGTACTACTAATAAATCGTTATTATTATTATTATTATTATTATTATTATCCTACCGTACTTCTTTAGAGGTGTCAAATTTTGGCAACAGTGTGTGCTACATACGGGTCCCTTTTGAGGCTAGGCATCACACTCAGTGCTTTCCAGTAAATTAAAGTGTTATCAAATGGTGTAAAATGTTCTTGGAAAAAAACAGTAGCAGGACCACGCTTGCACGATAACCAGTGGAAGTAAATTAATTAATGTGGTTTGATGTAGTTTGATATCTTGTCTGTTTCTTTCGTCTTTAAAGCGCCTTCATCCATCCAAGCAATCCAAAACCAAACATTCACTGAAGGCAACGGTTCGACTCTGGCGTGTCAGGCATCTGGCATCCCTCCACCATCTGTATCATGGGTCAAGGCTAGCGATGGCCAGCGCACCAATTCAAATGAGTTGGTATTGGCCAATATTACCAGGAGTCAAGCTGGAGAATACAGATGCGAGGCAACCAACCCATGTGCCAATGCATCCGAGTCAGTGACAATTACTGTGAAGTGTAAGTATTATCAAGGTTTTTACACCATCCCGAGTGTCCAAAGTGGCAATACTGGCAATTTGTTGCCACAGGAGCAAGATGTTGTTTGCCCAAAGTTTTGAGTTTTTCTCCTACAACATTGGAGAGTTCCAGTTAAGAGAGCTGGCTTCCTGTTGATATATTAAAACAGTCAGCAAGTCCAGGATAAATCAGTCAGTTGTGAGCCTGTTTGTTCATTCGTCTTGTTTATTGATTGTTTATTTTAATCCCTGTGTTGTTTTAATTTTCTTAGATCCACCTGAAATAACAAACATTTCTGGACAACAGACTCTGAATGTTAGGGATGCAGTGACTCTAAACTGTACAGCTGGTGGTAATCCAACACCGACCATCACCTGGACAAGACTTTCTGATAACAGTATAGTCACCATGCCTTTGAACATCACTGGTAAACAGGATGCAGGAGACTACAGATGTACTGCTGATAACGGGATTGGAAGACCTGTTACAAGAGACACCAACATTATTGTAAACTGTGAGTTCTACTTAAAGTATAGTTTTAATCACGAGAAATTCACGCTCATGGTATCAACGCTAACCTTTTACTGGGGAGTAAGTATCACACTTTTTTTGCCACCAACTTCTGATCACAAAGTATCCTTTGGATTGTTACATTCATAGTGGCTGTCTACATGGAGGGAGGGAGATCCTAGCGCTACGAAGATCCTAGGAGGGGGATCATCCTAGCGCCATGTCTTTTCTGTATTCAGTGTACTTGCAAAAGGTTGTAGTTGGTCCTAGCGCTAGGATCTCTCTAGCGATAGGGTCTCGGGAAGGGGATACTCCGGACCCGATAGAGCGGCGCAAAACCAGCCTAGATTGGACCCAACAGTATTGGGGGCGTTTGCACATACGTTAAGAGAACTTAAGCCACGACGGGCATGGCAACGAGAATGCCACAAAATAATGGCTTAAAACAAGCACTCTGCATTTGCCTTGTACATTTTGTCAATGGTTTGAACCCAGGAGTCATATCATAACAAAGTGAAGTACGGTCGTCCGGGTGAGTGTAGTCTTGAGAAGGACTGTTCGTGGTGACATTGACTGACATTTTCGACAACTTGAACGGAAGTCATTATCGGAGTTAAGTGATTTAATTAACGTCAGTAGGTTACATTTTGTTGCATTTCTTTGTCGCCCTCAGTGTGCAAGACAACGTGGTTCGATCAAATTTCAGCTTCTGCGAAGAGCCTGAGAGCATAATGGTCAACGTTGTTTTTACTACTTTAGCTCCTCCCTCCTCCTCAAGTTGAACGAGTTGAAATTATCGCGAATTGCACCGTAGTTACAGTTTTATTGTTTGAAAGGACATTTCATTGCCATTGCCATCGTGGTCGCTTAAGTTCTCTGTTATGTTTCACCAATCCAATGGTTGAATTTATTCCCATGTGTGGACAAAACCTTTTTTTCCTGGTTCTTTTCAGTCCCCGCATACATTATGCCTTTGAAGGACAAACTAATTTTCGACAAGAGTGACACCGTCACTTTGTTTTGCAACGTCTCTGGAAAGCCACAACCCACCGTGACGTGGACGCACGTCAGCACCAACAGCCGACATAACAACGCTACCTGGGTTATCAAAGATCTGAGTGTTAACAAGCTCGGTGTTTACCGGTGTGATGCAAGCAACATCCAAGGAAATTATAGTGACTCTGTCACCATTGAGTTCCCAGGTGAGTGAGTATACTGTGTTTGCAACTGGCCGGGGGAAGAAGTAAATATATTGTTAAAGGGGGTTAGTTAATAAAGAAACTACGGTGCTGCGTCGGTGGGGAAATGGTATACGAAAATTTGGTTTTATTCAAGTGAGCTGATAATGTAAATTGGCCACCGTTAAGAGATTCCCACCCAAAAGCTAACTAGCCCTGCCATAATATATTGGCATTTATTTATTCGTCACTTACTGGTTAAAATTACATACCAAAAAAATGCTCAGACCTCATTTGGCTTGTTAGCTCAGGTAGTAGAGGACTGCACTGGTATCGCGGAGGACATGTGTTCCACTCCTATGCAAGTATGAATTGTTTTCAGGCTTTATTTGCGCCTCCTTTTAAACAGCGTACACAACTGTGATGATCATTCACATCTTCGGTCATTCAACCACAGTTCAAGATATGATTATCATGTATTCTCATTTCATTTCATTTCATTTTACTGTTTTCTCCATTCAGATTATATTAAGAGTTACTTTAACTGCTGTTTATTGGTCTGCCATTGCTGGTTTTCTCATTTACAGGAGGCAAATGTGAAGCAAAGTGCCCGGGTAGAAAAACATGTCGAACATTAGGGACACGTTATTTATGTCGTTGTGAAGACGGAAAGAAGGGAGATAATTGTCTAGTTCCTGGTATGTTTGGCGAAGAACTTCAGTTTCTGTTCAGTGGAACCCCGTTAATACGGACACCAAAGAGACATGCTTAAGTGTCCGTATTATCCGGGTGTCTGTATTAAGCGAGCTAATTTACGTGGTGAATAGTTAGCAATTGCCGAATACGGCGATGGGGTTGAACTTGAGACCGAGATTTGTATAGACTGCGAGTACATGTAGTTTCTAATTTCGGCGATGGATTTTGGGGCAGGAGAAAGACACGCGTCCGCGCGAAATTGCGAGGAGACGCGACGGGATTGGAGTAATTTTCGGCGCTCGTATCAACTCTCCTCGCAATATCTCGCGCGCTTGTATTTTTACTGCCCCACAATCCTTCGACGAAATTAGAGACAACTCGCAGTCTAAGACTTGTATGATCTGCTTTACCGAAGACTGAGGCGGATAACACAAACTTTGGCCTAGATAATTCTTGCTGTCATGTCAAAACAGAATTTAATAATTGTTTATTATACCTATACTTGAGCGCGAGTAAAATCAAGAGCGCGCAGAAGACGATCGAAGCAGGCCATGGAGGTGAAAAAGAAGGCGAATAAGATCCTAGGCGTACTCCAAAGGAACTTAAAGTCTTGTAAAGCTGTTGTCAAGTATGCAAGGACGGCTCCATCGCCTGGAACCCATATACACAAAGGGACATTAACTGTGTTCAATCCATTCAGCGTCGAGCGGTGCGATTTGTTTGTAACGATTACAGTCGTACCGGCAGCGTTAATACAATGTTAGTGAGCTTTAGCAACGACGAGGGCGACGGCAACGAAAACGTCACTTCAAAATAGAACTTCTCGTTTTTGTAACGCTTTCACTATTATTCCAATTTGTTTAACTTGGAAAATACTGGCGAACTATTCAGGGACTAAATTGTTATGAACGCCGTTAAAGTAAGGAAAAAGAAAGAAAACGTTACAGTCACACGCACACGTTCTCGAGAAAACCTAAAATTTGGTCATTTCACGTTGTTGTTTTGCAGAGGACGGGAAAGGAATGTACCAAAATGTAAAACGCACGTGCAGAGCCATTGTTTTTGCTAATTAAGGCTATTGTTTTGTGGCGTTCTCGTTGCCGTTGCCGTCGTCGTTGCTAAAGCTCCCTAATATCGAACTTGGGGTGGCGAGATCTTGAGATACTAAGAAAGATCGCCGATTTGACAATGTTTTTAAAGATAAAGTCAGGAAATGTACAGATATCTTTCCCGGTCGACCTAAACAAGGTGGACTGTCCCTACTTGACACGAGCTTGTAGTGCACTGCACCCATTCCAGTTCTAGCGTTGCTCATCTACCGTTAACACGCATAAAATTAATATACTTTTTTCGTAAGAACTTTTCCCGTTTGGAATGCTTTGCTTCCTGCTTGTGTATGTGCTGACTCTGTCGTTGTGTTCCATTCTAGTATTTGTAATTATTTCTTGTATTGGCAATTTCAAGTTCATGTGATCAGTAACTTATTTATATCTATTTATTTAAATTTTCCTTTATTTATTAATTTATTTCTCGAACCTTCGCTGTCATTACCAGAAGCTTCCGTGTACTGATCGTCCATTGTTAGCTTGCTACAGGCAATTACGTTAATTAAAGATTAAAGATTAAAGAAACTAAACAACCTTTCACCATAACAGACTCAGACAAACCACTGGTTTATCTTGTTACTGGTTAACACCATCTTGCGTGTAGAGCCGTTGTCTGGAAATGACGTCACTTCCATGTGCATCCAAAGTATTGTCTGTAGAAGTAACGTCATGAAAACAGTGTTCACAGGAATTGGCAGTTTTCTTGAAGTCAATGACGTTTAAAAAATTGACACCAATGTTTGGTAATGTTCAGGATTAGCTTCGGTTTTTCCAGGAGGCCATAAGCTTTGCATCTCCACTGAACTCATGTTCAGTTCAACCATGTTCCCAGGGTCCTCTCTCTTCCTCCCTCGAAAAAGTTCCCTGGTTGCGGCTGGTCACGAGTCCATGTGATTGTGAACAAATGAAATCCGCACAGAGGGTTGGTCCTCGACTTAGTGGAGACAAACATCAACTTTCGTGCCCCTCCCTCCAATCATTTTTCTGGAATCTGCAGAAAAAAAAAAACACTCTGGCAGACACGTGACCAGCCGCAGGGTACTTTCTTGAGAGATGAAGAGAGAGGACCCTGGGAACGCGGTTGATGTTCAGTTGTCTCCGGGCCATTTCTTTCCAAGGTTGCTACTTCAAACATCTTGTTAGTCAGTTGGAAACAGTATATTTACAGTATTGTAAATAGCCTCAGTTTGGAGTGAGATGTAAATGATACAGCAAAATTCATCCAGAACTTCCCGTCGTGTATTCTTAAAACAAATGCGCCTTGCTCTGGAGCGGAGCTTTGAAATCACATCATCATCACTGGCCTCTGTACATGCAATCATTACGCTGGATTATTATTTTTTTCTCTTTCTTTTGGAATTGCCTTGTTAGAAACTCTCAAGGAGACAGTTTTTGTTGGACTCAAAATAGACCAGGAGTTCAAAGAAGAGTATAAAGACCTGGATAACCCGGAGACCCAAAGATTTGTTGCCAGAGTGGAGGATGCAGTAAGTTTCGTCGCTGTTTGCAGTTGTTGGTGTTCGATGTTATTTGCCTGCTTTTTATCACCTTGACTAGTCTAATCCTGTGACCACTCGAACCAATTGATGAGCAAACCGCTTATTTGCTGTTTGATTGATTAGTGGTTTCAATCGTGTTCGCAATCCTTGAGACACTTACAATCAAGTTATGTCATGGGGGGTGGGTTGGTGGTGGGGGGGGGGGGGGGGTGGGGGAGAAGAACGCTGTTGAAACTTATCGTGGGGGCAAAAATAATTTTTGGCTCTATATATTATAAAGGTGTATTTTTTGCAGGCCTTTTGACAAGTTTCCCAAGAAATTTTGTGCAGGATTGTGACTGTGTCTCCTACGCAGCCGTTTTTTTGTCTCGTCACGCAACGCTCCTCGCCACTAACGGCTACTGAAAACCGAACCACATTCCTTTCCCTTCGTGTTTGCGGTCTAACGAATTAACCAATCATGTGTCACAAAAATGACAATGACGTCAGTGGAAACAGCATGCTTTTCATTCTGTCATGGATGTCACAGACTCTGGTCACGAATGGAACAATTACTAAGAAGATTGTCCATAGTGTTTTACGTGATCATCGCCGTTGGCAAATCACGATAAGTAATAGTAATTGGACCGAGTGGAGTACAATTCAGGGAGTAATCGCGCGAGTAATTTCAAAATCAGACGAGCGCGAAGCGCGAGGCTGATTTGAAAATACGAGCGCGATTACTCCCTGAATTGTACGACACGAGGTCCAATTACTAATTAATCGTATCTATAACAAATTTCGAGGTCCAATTACTAATTAATCGTATCTATAACAAATTTCGGAATTAAAAATTTCTTTTGGGAAGGTCTTTTGAGCGAAAACGTCTGTAGCGCTTTCCATATGTTTTGAAAACTACAGGAAACGTTTGCAAAGGAAGCCATTAAAGCGCGCGTAATTGACGTGAAAATCACGTGGGTATCCAATTACAGGTGTCCAATTACAAAAAGTTCAAATTGGATACCTGTAATTGGACACCCAAGTGATCGCGCGTTGATTACGTGACAAATAGGCGCGCGGAGAACCAATCACGATCGAGAATTTTTTTATAGATACGATTAATACTGATACAGGCAGAAATGTTTGCTACAAGCGGTTGCCAAAGTTCCAACGGGCTTCGTAAAAAGAAATTTAATGAGAAAGAGAGGAAGCCTTCAGTAAAAGGGAACCTCCAAGAGCAAAGCAATTCCTACGAGCTACAGAAGAGATACGAAATATTCCCGATGGAGAGACTGTCCACGAAAACGTTTCCGTGACTGACCGAGCGAAAGCATCTAAATCCCTGCAATTTGGCAAAGGCAAAGCTAGCGCTCGAATTTCTTCTATTGACTCCTAAAAGCGGGACTAGAGCACCTATGACTTACGTTCCTGGCTTCCTATCTCCGATTCAAAGACACGCGGCCTACAATCTGGTGTTGAGTGTATTACCAAATCAAAATATGACAAGTCCCGAAAAAAATTGTCCACGATTAACCTCAACACCAAACTCGTCTACACGGGAACAAAGTCAAGTGCAATTACTGGTAAAGATCTAGGCATCATTTACACGGACGCGGTTTCCAATCGACACGGTTTCATGACCTCGAAACCGCATCAAAAACGACACGGTTTCAAAATGTTTACACGGAACCTATCCAACCGTTTACGTCATGGCGATCTCGTTCTCAGGCATTCTTCTGGAAGCATTTACCCGTCCAAAAAGTTGTCCCATCAAACACGAGTTCTTCCAGGCCGAATCCAGAATCGTCGTTTTGCTTTCTCCTCGTTACTCTGGAGCGTATCGACGAAAAAGTCAACATTTCAAGACATCTCTGCCTGTTATTACGATATGCCTCTTAGTTTATAGAGAGTAAAATATATGAAAGCTGAAAAAAACGAACTTAAATTGTGATTGTGCAAAAAAACGCTGCACTCCGTGCGAAGTTCACCATATTTACCCTTCGCGAGCCAGTCAATTTCGCACCAAAATAGGTAACCGTTTTCAAATCGATGCGGTTTCGCCGTTTACACGATCAATGAAACCGCATCGTTTTGAAAACGCTCCACTTTTGAAAGCGTTTTCAAAACGACCCGGTTCTGATAAAGAACTCGACCGGCGCCGTGTAAACGAAAGACGTAACCGCATCGAAACCGATGCGGTTACAAATGAAACCGCGTCCGTGTAAACAGTGCCCTAGTATCCTAGTAAAAACGTAAACAAAACGCTAACTGTTTCCTATCACTCCACTGTAGCCCATTGTTAGTGCACGCTGGACACCGATATAAACTAGGCTGTGATTGGCTGTACGCCGAACTGAGGAATATTTGCGCGTACACCTTCCAGAAAATTGAAGGCTGGTCATGATTTTCTAGTAGTCGGGAAAGGACTGTGGTTCGGTTTTCAGTAGCTGTTAGTGGCGAGGAGCGTTGCGTGACGAGACAAAGAACGGCTGCGTAGGAGACTAACTAATCTACTATCATAGTATGTGAGGGATGTCGCACTTACTACTACTAAAAGTTATTTGTTACGACTTCCTCAGTCCAGAAACTCTGAAAAGCCTGGCACGAGTGGGGAATTATGGGATTGTTTCGGTAAACGGAAGGTGCCAAAAACACTGCATTTTTTGGTGTTTTATAGTCACTGAAGGAGCTTGCATTGTATCTGCTTTATCGAAACAACTTGACTGTCTTGATCAGCAAAGGAAATATTGCAGTGAGATTGAGCTCAATTCTGAATGATTTTAAAGCAAGACTGTGCTGAGTGGATCCGTTAGAAGTAGATAACGCTAAAAAAGCCACTTGGATTTTATCGTGAGCCTTGCTTTCGTTTGGGCCACAGTTTCCGTCTTCCTTTTTGAAACTTAGTTTAAAGCAAACTTCACTGTGTATTTTTTTCAGATGCGAAAAGAAGTGGCTGGAACTGGTGTGACTAACGTAAGGGTGACAGAATTAAGGTAAGTTGTCAGCAACTGCTTAACTCATTGGTACCCGTGCCGGCCAAAACCGGCCGCAAAAAACTCCCATGCTTCAAAACATTGCAACTTTCTCAATCGCACGAATATTGCCTTAACTGTCAGTTGTGAGCTCGAAATGGAGTGTCCTTTAAATTTGGATATCCAATAAACGCAAGAAACGTAGCGATTTTTACCAAATATGGCCTTTTGAGTTTGGATAAGAACGAAACTGACCGTTTTTAACGTCAAAGAGAAGCGACGAAAATGCCCCATTTTGCCTTTATGTTTTTATTGAAATCATCATCGAAAAACCAAACTTCAACCATCATAACAAAATTCAGTCTTTGTTCTAGCTTAGAAATGACTTTTTTTGTTCATATTCTTCTCCCGAGCGTAGATACAGCCTTTTGTTCCAGTGCATTCGGGCCTTTCTGCAATTTTCAACATCTCGACCCCTTTGCTTGCTGGGAAATAACGAGAAATTTTGACAGCGCCCGTTCCTTCTCCCAATTCTTTCACATATAAACTACAGCCATTCCGACCTACCGCTAAAAATTCCTGCTTGTGGTCATCTTCAGGACTCAGAAATTCCAAAATATGCTGCGGTAGGTCGAGAAATTCATCAATAGTCTAGTCCCAAAGGTACTAAGTGTTCGACCGGCCAAATTCCCAGTTCGTCGAGTAACAACCAAAATTCAACAACAAAGTACATCACCTTGCTCGATTCTTTGAGAAAGTGGACTCTTAGCTACCGTCACGCTTAATGATGCTCATCAGGCAGCCACTAAAGATGAAAAATGGCTGTAAACTTAGCAAAAATCGCAAGTAAACCGAACTTGGGCCATTCTTGTAGCTGCACCGATGAAAAATAGCTACGTCAGAATGGCGTTTTCAGAAACCTTGAGCCTCCAGTACCTTAGGACAGCACCACTTTTCTATGGTAGTTCAAATAAAGAGTCACGAAATGATATGATCGTTTATAGGTGGAAAATCACTTCGAAAGCGTAAAAACAGCTGGTAGTCAATGGGTTAATTATCTCGTGTGTGTTGTGGTACGTTCATTCGTCCGTCCGCCCATTGGTTGGTTCATTGGTTCGTTTGTTTGGTCGTTCGTTCATCATCGATTTGTCTATTTCCAGGGTTCGTGCTACTCCTTGAAGTCCTCCAAAAGCCCTGGAATTCAATTATAGATTCCAAGGGTGCGTAAAACCCTTGAAAAGAAGAATTTCTGCTGAAAGTGCTTGAAAATACTGAAAACTCCCTTATTTTATTTATTTATTTTTGTTTGGGATGGGAAATACAGTAATATGGGGTAATATGAAAGTCAGTACATTTGTTCCATTTGTGGTTGTCTCTCTTAAAAATGCATTTTATATCTGGGGGAGCTTTGGTAAAGTTGCTATTGGCCAATGAAAACATTTCAAAACATAGTGCAAGACAACGTAAACTTGCTATAAACACTCCTTGAAAACTCAGTGTTTGGTGCTTCAATACTGCTTGTACATACATGCCAGCACGGACTATGAATTATCTATTTACTTTTCTCAAAGTGGTTTCTTTTTTACAGTTATGTCTGCTGATGCGTTTGATGAGAGCTGACGTCCCTTTGGATTTGCAAAATCACCTCACATTTCTTTCTTTCAAGCTCTTAAAAGTTTTTGTTTGTGTCTGTTGATAGGCAGGGAAGTGTGATTGCGGACGTGGAATTAACATTCAATAGGAGCGTTTCTCAAGATAGCGTAGATAGATTGCTGACACAGGCAACTGCAGACGGAAAACTTGGTGACATCGACGTCAGTGAAGTCCGCGTTGGGGGAAGCATTGGAGGTAGAGGTATTTTAGAGACTGTCAATGCCATACAAATAATACAGCTAGATCGAATGCAGAAAAGACGTTAACGCTTCTCAGAGTATTTTGTGTTTTTTCCAAAATAGCTTTTTAAAGCAAATACATGCCAAATTTTGTTGGTGTGTTTTTTATGTTCCAGATATTTGCTTAATTTTTGCCGATTAAGGTCTTGATTCAGACAAAAATATAAAAAAAAGTAGAAACAATATCAAACTTTTCCGCATTGTTTGGCAACAATACATGTGGACTTAACAGACTTGCTTTAGTGACCTGGGCTACAAAAATTCTGCATCCCCCAACGACTGGGGTTGCAGAAATTCTGCATCCCCCAATGACTGGGGTTGCAGAAATTCTGCATCCCCCAGAAATTCTGCATCCTCCAATGACAGGGGTTGCAGAAATTCTGCATCCTCCAAAGACCGGGGTTGCTGAAATTCTGCATCCCCCAGTGACCAGAGTTGCAGAATTTCTGTATCCCCAATGACTGGGGTTGCAGAAATTCTGCATCCCCCAATGACTTAGCCTCCTTCGCAGCCGTTGTTTGTGTCGGTCCTATTCTCCCTCCCCACCAATCTATGCTGAACCGAGCCTGACATTCCATCCCCATGGTGTTTGAGTATCCAGTCAGGAGGGAGAATAGAACTGACACAGACAGCGGCTGCAAAAGAGGCAACAGGAGCTTAGTCACCGAAATTTCAAAGCCACGATATGATTGGTCAGTTCCTGGAATTGAATGTCTGGCTTGATTCAGCAGACAGTGGTGGGAAGGGAGAATAGGACCGACACAAACAATGGCTGCGAAGGAGGCTAACAATGACTGGAGTTGCAGCAATTCTGGATTCCGTGATTATTGGGGCTGCAGAAATTCTGCGTCCCCCGATGATTGGGGCTGCAGATATTCTGTATCCCAGTGTTCTCACCAGAATTTTGCATCTTGGGGTCCAAAGGCCCATAAAGAAAAAAAGAGTGTGCCATTTGAGAGACGGAGCAGGACATTATGGAATTCGTTGAAATACTCTTGATTGCTTCTCGTTTCTTTTTGTTTGAGTTTCTTTGGTTGGTTCTTCGTGTTCAGAGTTGTCATCACTCAGCTGAAACCATGGCGTTTTTTTTTACAACTTTACAAAGGCATCTTTATATATGCGTCACTGGGTTTGTTATATCTTTCAACGTTATTATGAGTATTGTTGTTTTTTTCTGTGTGGGTATGTGTGTGAGCTTATTATACAGTGTCAGTTGAAGTAGCCCGCCTAGAATAGCTGCGCTAACTGCGCAAATAAGTCAATAAGTCAATATCATTTTCGCAAAGGAAAATTTTGTTCCCTAACATTTTCGGGCACTTAAAATTTCAGCTAAGGAATCCGAACAGATGAAATTCTTCTAGTTAATGAAAGCATACTTCAAACACCATAAGTGTCGCAGGCTCCACATTTTTTATGACGCAATATTATTCAACGTGACATCCGGGTAGTTGTCATGACCATATTTGGTCATGTTTTTGCACAACAGAAAAGGGCACATGTAATTTTGTTTTTTCCTTCGGTTCTCGGTTCTCCACACGCGGTTTTACACGGTTTACAAGTACTTTGTACGTTGGACAATTGGATTTGGATGTAACACGTCGGTGGCTTGAGGTTAAATACATATATAGAGAGAATATTTCAGTGTTTACGGATTTTATTGGGACAACATGGTCAACTATACACGCATTTCCCACACTGAAAGTGGCGACCCTGCCAGGACAGCAATTTTGGAGATTTACTGAGACAACAGTGAGCGACGAAACTCGGATTATTTTCGGTTGGTACTGGGTTACAAATCAGTGGTGGAACATATTCGACGATAAGAGGCGAATTTACACTTTCTTGGGTTCTCTTTCACGAGAATACGTACAACCGAATCGAACTGTTTTGCGATTTTCGCAAATACAGGTTGTTTGGATCAGATTACAAGGGTACTCAAATGGCGAAAACCACGAAGCACGATCAATTGTTGGAATTTTCGAAATTGAAGCTTGAGGAAATCTCAAAGACATGGGAGAGCTGCGACCACGAAGACTTGGAACTTTGCTACGACAAGATCTGTGGACTTATCCGTAAATTGGAGATTTCAATCGACGAAGTTGTGGAACACACGTTGGAGAGCGAACAGACACTCGAACACATCAAGAATTGGTCGGAGGAACAGAAGGAAGGATTACTGCCCTTTCGAGAAATCCGGAGTCGAATTAAGTTTTCCTTGGACGAACAACGTAGTCGAGAGGAGGATCAGGAAACGCAGCGTGAATTAAAAAGGCAGCGAGCGATCAACAAAGAGGTTATGGGGGCACGACTGGCTGAGCAGAAGGAGCTCGAAGCAGCGCATATTCGGCAACAAAATCGGGAGGAAGAGTGGCTGATTAAGAAATTAGGCATGGAGAAGGATGCCAAGGCAGGGATGGCGGGTCTCCTCGATACGTCAACTACACAGTCGGTGAAACTCCAGCGATACACTATTACTCCATTTACTGGAGATTATAAGGACTGGGTTCGATTTTGGAACCAGTTTGAGGTGGAAGTGATCGGTGCAAAGATTTCAGAAATAAGTGAATTTAACTATCTGTTGGAACTTGTCAAGGGTAAGCCGCGGGAGGATATTCTTGGGCTCCCGCATACTGTCGAGAGCTACCAAGAGGCTAAGAGAATTTTGCAGACTACTTATGGCAAAGACTTTAAGGTGTATAAGGCGCTTATCAAGGAGATGGAGAGCCTACAAGGTATCATGGATATTCGTCGACCTGATAAAATTCACGAGTTTTACAACAAACTTGCCAGAGTTGTGCGGACTTTGACAACAATGGGCAAACTGCAGACCGCACAGTGTGCTGTGTACACATTAATGGACAAGCTTGGACCTGTTAGAGAAATTATTACCCAGACAGATGACAAGTGGGAGGAATGGACACTGGAGCAACTCGTGGAGTCTCTGCGGAAGTATGTTGACAGAAACCCGGTGCGAATGGAGGAAAGGAGCAAGTTTCAAGGCGGATACAGTGATGGAAAACGAAACATGGAGAAATTACTGATGCAGGGATCACAGAGATATGGCAATGCTAACAAATGCGTTTACTGTGGTGCTACAAACCATTCGAGTGTCAATTGTACAAGGGTGTTGACTGTAGCAGCCAGAAGGGAACTCCTACGAAGGAAGAATTTGTGTTACAATTGTACTGGTGACAACCATCTTGTATCTGAATGCAGATCGAGGCCCTGCCGAAACTGTAGACAACGCCATAACACATCTGTTTGTGAAAGAAGGTGGTCAACTGTTCCTGAACAAGGCAATGTTACAGCATCAATAGAAAAGAACCTCAGTGCATCCACCTTGTCAACTTTCACATTACACGCTGCAGTGTGCGCAATGGTGAATGGACAGGAAGTAAGAATAATGATTGACATGGGAGCAGGTAGCTCATACATTTGCTCCAATCTTATTAGACAACTGGGACTGTCACCAATTCGGCACGAAACGAGATGCATTGAGCAAATGTACGGAACTGTTACAAGAAGAGTGGGGATTTACCCTTTAAAGATCCAGTCAACTGTTGTGGATGGTTTCAACCTTGACGTGAATTGCATAAATGCTGAGAAGGACGTGCTGACTTACTTACCTAATCCAAGAATCAAGGTTTTGAAACGGAGGTACCCTCGACTCCGAAAGCTACAATTGAGCGATGAAAATGTCTCGACAGATCAGCTCCCTGTGCACATCATTTTAGGGGCAGCAGATTACCAGCGAATCCGGTCGACAGAGCCCCTTGTTCTTGGCTGCAATCCTAACCAAGACCCTGGTGCTGAATTCACGTTTTTGGGGTGGGTTCTGTACGGGAGGCTTATTTCGAATGGTGATGGTGTAGAGAAGGAATTCTTTTTAAACTCAAGCCGAAGTGATTTCGAGCATTTGTGTTCAATGGATGTGCTTGGTCTAGATGATCCAGAAACCCCAGATCCTTCGTTTCACGAGGACTTCACAAAACATATCCAGTTCAAGGTTCAAGGGTTTTATGAGACACGGCTCCCTTGAAAAATTCACCATTCAGTGCTCCCAAGTAACAAGGATTTGGCTCTGGCAAGACTTTGGGGAACGACAAGACGCTTGGACAAGTGCCAGAAGTTGGGGGAGTATGATGCCATCATGCAAGAGCAAGTCCAGAATGGGATACTCGAGCCAGCCCCATCTCAGCCCACTGGACAAACTGTACACTATGTACCCCATCATCCTGTCATTCGCGAAGAGGTGGAGTCTACAAAGACACGCATAGTGTATGACTGCTCAGCCAAGATCAGCGAGTCACAACCTTCGTTGAATGATTGTTTAGAAACCGGACCAGCCTTGCAGCATTTTCTTTTTGACATTCTCCTTCGAAATCGCGTGAAGAAGTTATGCATTACAGGAGACATTGAGAAGGCATTTCACCAGATTCGCATTCATGAAGACGATCGTGATGCGCAAAGGGCGCTGTGGTTCAACAACGTGGACGAGCGAAAGGTGGTCGAGTACCGCTTTACTCGAGTGATCTTTGGTGCAGCACGTAGCCGTTACATTTTGGGAGCAACTCTTCAAAAGCATTTGTCAGTATACCAAGAATTCCCAGACACAATCAAGGCATTGATGGACGACACATACTTTGATGATATACAGTATGGAAGTGACAAAGCGGAGGACCTGGCCAGGTTCAAGGAAGAAGCTACACAAATCATGCAGGAGGGCGGATTCTCATTACACAAATGGCACAGCAATGTACCTGCCCTCGAAGGTGTCCCTCAGCACAAGGAATCAGACAGAGAAGATCACACGACCAGGATATTGGGTACCCAATGGGACAAGTTAACAGATACAGTGTCTGTTAACTTTAAGCCATGCTACTCCTTAACAGATCCATTGACGAAGCGGAAGATGTTGGTAGCAATTAACGGCGTCTATGACATCCTTGGTTTGGCTTCCCCGGTTACAATTACTGGAAAGGTTATGTTCAGCGACGTTTGTTCACAGAAGATTTTGTGGGACGAGTCTCTCCCAAATGAAATTGTAGAGCAGTGGACAAAGTGGATCAACAGTTAAACGGCACAACCCACAGTTTCAGTGCCGAGAAGCGTGGTGGACTACAACAAAAGGGAACTGTCGCTTCATGGATTCTCAGACGCTAGTAATTCTGTTGTGTGTGCAGCTGTTTACATTACTGCCAAATACTGGGACGGGTCAGGGAGCCAAAACCTTCTTGTTTCCAAGGTACGAATCGCTCCCATGAACACATCGATTCCACGCTTGGAACTTGTTGCGGCACTCACTCTTGCCAGGTTACTTAATCATGTTACTAAGGCAATTGGCATCAACATGTTTGCCGAGACTCATGCATGGGTGGACAGCACCACCGTGCTCTACTGGCTGGCACATAGAGGGAAGTGGTCGCAGTACGTTGTTAACAGAGTGGCGAAGATAAACGATTGTGGCAACTTCACATGGCATTATGTTCCGACAGCACAGAACCCGAGTGACTTAGGAACCAGTGGGGTGTCCCCTTCGAGAATTGATCGTCGTCAAGTCTTGCCTTTCAAGGGTCATTGGTGGTGCACTGTTGTCGTTTGCAGAATTAGAAGAAACACTACTCGATGCGGAATGTTTTGCGAATAACAGGCCTTTGTGTTACGTAGGTGAAGACTTCGGACAGCGAACAATAACATGAAACATCCTAATCAGAGGTAGGCCTTCAGCTCTTCTTGAAGAAAACATTGACACTTTGGATGACACTGATCAACCCACGAGAAGATTACAGTATTTGAAAACGTGCCGATTGCAGCTGCGAAAACGTTGGGTGACAGAGTATCTTCATGCATTAGAGGAGAGGTCTAAGACGCCAGTGACTGGAAACATGAAGGTTCCCTCAGATGGGTCAATGGTCTTAATCAAGGATTCTGTCAAGAGCTATGGAAAGTGGAAGCTTGAAAGAGTGGAAGGTCAAGTAAAGGGAAGGGATGGCGTTCTGAGAAGATTCAAGATAAGAACGGGAAACGGATACCTTGTCGAACGACCAGTTCAGCTTGTTGAAGATTTGGAGATATGCGCACCTCTGCTGTCGCAGAACACAGTTTTGAATCCAGATGTGCCAGAGTTCCGACTGCGACGCCAAGCTGGGCGTGCAGCAAAGGACACTGCAAGGAACAGGATGATCGGAATTGCAATGAACGATTTAGAGGACAATTAAGATTTTATTAAAGCTGCTTGCTAGCACTTTAATAGGGGGAGGGTGTCGCAGGCTCCACAGTTTTTATGTCGCAATATTATTCAACGTGACATCTGGGTAGTTGTCATGACCATATTTGGTCATGTTTTTGCACAACAGAAAAACGCACGTGTAATTTTGTTTTTTCCTTCGGTTCTCGGTTCTCCACACGCGGTTTTACACGGTTTACAAGTACTTTGTACGTTGGACAATTGCATTTGGATGTAACACGTCGGTGGCTTGAGGTTAAATACATATATAGAGAGAATATTTCAGTGTTTACGGATTTTATTGGGACAACAGGGTCAACTATACACGCATTTCCCACATAAGGTACTTAAAAATGCCTTTCTACAGCTTTTGGCTGATTTGGCTCTTTGGGTGCCCCTGAGTTGTCTTGGGTTCAAATCCCATACAAGCCGGATTTTTACATGATATTTATTATACATGCATATATTACATGCAGCTGTGCGGAAATCTTGCCCAAACACAGTGTGTTTTATAAAGTAAGTTAGCGAAATTAAACCTTTGACATTTCTACATGTTATCCCACGCATGTACTCTGTGGGTATCTATTTTCTACATAGTTTGTCTTTTTGTTTGTTTCCTGTTTAGATTTGAATGAATTGGTTTACATAAAGCTACGATATCAAAGGGATATCAATTTTCAGATAGTCATCAGATTTCATTTCCCTGTTTATATCCACGAAGAGTAGTTCTAGAATTCTGCAATTCTTAAAGATAGAAAAAATACGAAGGACAGTTACTCAAATTTCATAATCTAAGCTCGTGCTACTGTCCAACGTATTTTTTTTTCTATCTTTAAGAATTGTGTTTTGCTCTGCATGTACTTGCACAGGGCACTCCTGTGACTAGTTGAAGGAAGATACATATTGTTTCTTTGTTTATATATATATCTATATATCGTCTATAAATATCCTACAAACGATATACCAACGATATCGAACCTAACTCTTGGTTAACCTCTATTCGCTATAGTGACCTTTGAGAAATGCATATCTTTCTTTAAGAAATGCCTTTGTAGAGGACTGAGGAGCTTCAAGAGCTTGTGCTGTTCTGTGAGCTAAAACCCACAGCAAACTATGCATGTCTCTGGAAGCTCCTCAAGCCATGGCTCTCCTTTTCGCCTGGGCAAATGTTGGGGAGACCATTTTCCACCATACGATCCTTTCCAGTAGTGTGCCTGAAAATAAACCTGATACTTGGCCGACGAGGTCGTAGGCGATATTTCGCATGTTTGAGCAGGATAATTGTTTTATTATTCAACACATTAATGGAAAAAGCACAACTTTCAGCGTTCATCGTAAAAAAATCTGGAAAAGCCGCCATTTTTCTCCGCGACCCACAAATTCTGAAAATTACGGATATCGCAAGATGTCTGTTGAGCGCGCTCGACGAATATTGAGCGCGCTGTGACCATTATTTGGACATCGTCGCCATGTGTTGAATAATAATCAGCACCCAACCTTGTCATCCTACACTGGACTCAAGTGGCATTGATTGCACATGGGCCTATGTATTTTCTATTGCGTCGTATAAAATAGTTATGCAAAGCTTTCTCGGGGACTCGTAGGATACTCCATGGTATGCTACTCAAGAGCATCACAGCACTAGCATAAATCTTCTAACCATTTATTAAGTACTGTTTAATAAATGAGCTAAAGTGTTTAATCAAGTTTAAAACACGAAGCACAGCCGAATGATTTATGCACTGTTTTATGCACTTATCAGTTGAAATCCTGACCCCCCACCCTACTGGCGCAGTTGAACTGGTAAAAGCCCCACCTTGAGTCCTCGCAAACTAAATTGAACATGGCAAATCTTGTGAAATCCCCACCCCCCAAGGGCAAAACATGCTGTCAAATTTGATCAAACGCCCTTCGATCCCCCACATTGACCCAGGGGTGGGGCGGTCGGGATTTCAGTTGGTAAGGACTAGGACTAGGATCAGGACTTGATAAATCATAAATTGCGAACTTATTGAACATGTATCCATTGTTGCACTAACATTTAGAGTTTTTGCTATCTTGGTCTGGAAAATCGGATGTTCAATTTATCCGTGTCTATATCAGATACAAAGACACTTATTAAACATTAATTCGTTTTGTATTTCCATTATGAATTATTAATGATTTTTTGAATTTACTTTATCCCAGCAACTGAAAAACCGACGACATGTAGTGCGTTGTTCGAAGGACCAGACTGTAAAAAGGGTATGGATAACAACATTGTTGACTTTTTGTTGAGCTTTTCGTTTAAGGAATAAAGTGTAATTTTATCGCAGGCTACCAACATTTTGCCAACAGCTAATATTATAATCAACCAAAATTTACACGCCTGAAAAAACCTCATTAACTGATCAGTCTTATTGTGACAAGCTTTAAGGAATAAGAGGGTGCTTGGAATAAGGTTTCTCCACAGAACACATATTCAGAAACCGGAATATTCTTAGTGGAATTGACTTAAAACTTGTGTGCAGAATTGCCTGGGCCGATCACGCTTGGCAGGGTGCGCAAGATTTTCCCGCCAAACTTTCCCATAAGAACGCAATTTCTGCCTATTCCGAGTAAACCATATTCTGTTCGTTCTGTTCGGTTTGCTATCGGGTGCAAATTAAGATTTGTGCTTTGGAGAATTGTTTTTTTCTTGAAAGCCGTCTTCTAAGAGAGATTTTGCATTACTCTTGTTACCAATTAGTTTCATGTTTCTTTCTTCTGTTTTTCTGTTTGTCTTGCAGCCAAACCTGCCCTGATTATCATCTGCGTGATAGCCGGTGTGATAGTGCTAGCCCTTCTTGTAGCCATTGTTGCTTGTAGCATGTACAAGAAGAAATCAACTGGCGGATCGTCCTTCCAAAATGGTAACTAGAATTATAATGTCAAGAAACCTCGACAGCATGATAATGTGGAGTTAATAAAGAAAAGAAAAAATGAAAGAAAGACCTTGTTTTCCCGATTACTTAAACGAGAAACTAGAGGAAGAGAACTAGATTACGGGTAATCCCTTATTTTCCTGACTGACAGTCAAGCGAGCAAACACGCGACCACGCGTGATAATTGCGCGTGCGCGCGTTCCGCTTACTCCACTATCCCTGAAAAAAGTAATGGACTGCTCGTAGTCTAGAAGAGAACATGAGATAGGATCTAATAAGCTGCTATTGTTGAATCCCATTGAAGTTCATGTTGGGTGAAATGTTGCCAATATTCTTCTTTAGTAGAAGTCTCTTGACTAGATCCGTATAACTGCACTTGAAGAACGAGACCGAATTTTCCTAATATGGACGTTTCTCTTGCCATTTATGTGCTTGAAATTTCAAAATTGTAGGAAAAGCAAACAGTATAAAGGCTTGACTTCTTGAGTTAAAGCAAAATAGTTATTTTTCCAAAACACAATTCAGACACACACACAATTCGGTCCACCGAGAAATAGTCAGGGAGAAAATTTATTTTGTCTCCCATATCATAAAAAACCTTACCACATGATTAAGTTAATTTTTATGTCCAATTTTAGGTTCTTACGCACAAAGGCAGGAGCCAGAAGGGTAAGATTTGTTTTCATTGATTTACTGTTATTGGACACATACATGTAGTAATGTAGTGATGGGTCTCTAAATCAGACTGGCTTAACCGCTTGTTTTGCCTTCCCGGTATTCGTTTCCTTTGAACTGTTAGTATCTTTGGCATGGGAAAACATGGCTGAGTGGAGTTGGGGGATACTCTACTCTTGACTAGGTCGGCCTGTCAGAAACGCCGTTTCTCTAGATAACCTAGCCACCCAATATTAGCTGCAAGAGATGCAGGGTTTTCAGATAAGGAACTGCTGGACGAGTTTGGATGAAAAAACGTAGACGTAAGAACCAGGGGTTGTATTTATGAAATGGTCAAGACGTTTGTCTTTTAGGAATGGAACGATGGATAAAGGATTTGATGGAACAGGTGGTCGCATTCCCCGTGCAAATTATGTGAATAATGCATATGAGCAGGAGCCAGCGCATCAGATGGTAACTTTCAATTCCAATCCAGCGCAGACGCCTGGAATCACACTCAATGACTCCAGCCAGACACAGGTAAACAACAGAGCCATTTAAGCTCGCGTGATTTTATCCACTTCAAGGCTTTACACTGGATATCTTCTAAATGGGCCAGGTCACCCTCTTAAGCCTTTCTTCTCTCATAGTTTAAAAGTGGCTTTCTCCTCGGAGTGATAAAGTGAGTTTGAGAGCGCTTTTCAGTTGGGTGCCGATAGTAATTCTCGTTGCTATGGTTTTGCATTGCTTCGCTCCGTGATTGGTTGGGAAACCTCACGCCACCTTATCAGCCAATGAGACTCCAAAACCAATCGCGACTTCCACACGCGCCCATTTCCCCGCGCTTGGCGTCGGTTACATGTAATTGCTTCGTGTTCTGATTGGTTCATTGCGCTGTAATTTTGTCTGTTGTGATTGGTCAGAGCATGGATTACTTTGGTTTTACAAAACTCAATTGAAAAGTGCTCTAAACATAGCCTTGTTCCAGGCCAAAAATGTTCGATCAAGAAAACAAGGAGGGTTGGTTCCTCTTTCAGGTTTTTTGAAGTGTTTATTTCTGGCAATGTGGTTTTGAAAAAACAAGCCAACAAACCGCGAAGTCGTTTAAAAAACTTTCGAATTTGCTTCGGAGGAAAAATAGTTCAACTGGATATATGAATTGATCGTTGACACTTGAACTGCGTCGATGGTCTGGAACTTCGACTAAGCGATATCTTTGCAGTACCAGCTGTGAAGCCAATTCAGAACTATTCAGTTTTGAGAGGTTCTGCCCTTAACAGTCCATTTCTAGTTGACCTTGAATTCGTGCTTGCTTTTTGTTGGAATTGGCTCAAATTTTGCAAATGTAATTAGTTTGGAAGCGACGGCGATCTCACAGTTTTGCGTTTCTTGAATCCAAATGCCCTTAGCACACCACGACCTCGTTCCCACCCCTTGGAACGAGAGAGAGAGGGGCGGGAAGAGGAGAGACCCTGGGAACGAGGCTGACCACACTAAGGGTAGATGTCAAGTGATTTCTCAGTGTGAGAATAAACCATCATCTTTTAAGACACAAGGGAAGACTGAAAAAAAAAAGTGGTTCAGTTCTTTTTTAATTCCCATCCTGACCATTTACAAGGTGCTGTTTTAGTTTTAGATTCATCCTGAGTTCACTAGAGCGTTTAGCGTGTTGTAGTAGTACTTAAAGTGGTTAACATAACCCCTTAAGACAAGGCGCGTGAAAGAAAGGGTCACCTAGCTTTACTTCTTTCCTTAAAGCCGGGTGTTTGCGCATATTTCTAAGCATGATCATGTAACAGCAATTTCACTTTTCTGCTAACGTGCATGCATTCGTTTTCTAGTATTGTTAAAGCTGCTGTGCTCGTTAACTTACTCTTCCTTACTCTTCTTCAGTGAATTCAGTTCGCAATTCTGAAGTCATCTCATCAATAAAAATCAAAATAGATCAGATGCTAACGACTGGATAACTACCGTTGCTCAGTGTCGGTTTTTACTTTGAAGAAAAGCGATAGTTCAGTAACGGCTGTTGACACAACTTGACTCAATAGACTATATTCGTATTCTCGGTATTGAAATGGATGTAGCACGAAATGGAGGCTCTTGCGGGGAATACATTTATACATGAAAAGATTCCCCCGTTTAAGCCTCGTTTGCACGCTAGTTCCAGCTCATTACAGAGAATACGAATAAAGTCTATTGTCATGCCCGTTTCTTAATTAATGATAATCGTATTGTGTAACTTAAAATTGTTTGATCTTGATCAACTGAAAATGTGTCAGAAGAAATGAAAGGTTTTCAGTCAGTTGTAATGTCGTTTGATCAAGCTTCTAACCCGTGCGGTTATCATAATGCTGTTATTTTTAGCCTTAAGCTAAATGTTGTTGACTCTTAAGCATGTAGGATGTAACGTAACGGTTCTTCTCAGGATTGGTAGTATTTGGCCTAACATGATTTGTCCTCGTAATTGAATTATAAAAAAAGTATTGATAATCATAAAAGCACTAGTTTTGTCCTGTTCTGCATTTACATAAACCTATAAAATTAATAATTCACATCGCTCTGAACATTTTTGCTGAAAAAAATAAAAATTCCCCGGCTGGAGTAAACCTTAAAAATTTTCTTAACGGCCCTGTGATTTTAAATTTCTCTTAGGTTTATCGCTAATCCTTTCTAAGATCATGAACTGCAACTGGATTATGTTAGTCTTTCACAATATCTCCTAGGTCACGATATGTGTAATATAGATAACCAGGAAGAAAAATTCGGAAGGTACATCTTGCTAAGCAAAAATATTTATCTAGAGCATGCACTTACCATAAGCTTGTCGATCTGTGTTCTCCCATGCAGCCGTTCTTTGTGTCGTCATGCAATGCTCTGAGGAGCGTTGCGTGACGACCCAAAGAACGGCTGCGAAGGAGACTAGTCTATCTTGGAAGTGCAGAGTTTTGCTTAATCCTGTCACACCTTACAAACAAACAGCATTACATATATGTCTACATTCTTCACTGACTTTTAGTCTCCCCACAGATCAAGGGCTTTTCAAAGACAACAAACCTAGTCTGAAAAACCCTAACCTGATACATGATGACATTTTGAAAACGAAATTAATTAATGATAATATCCGCGAAGAACCTTGAGGTCATCTGGCTTAAATGCCAGAGGTGTTCCTAAAAGAATAACCTAAACACCCCCCTTCGAAAGTCAAGTTCAGAGGCAAGATGGAAATTTCTCTGTCTTCTGATGATGTTGATTCTGGTAATCGACCTGGTTGGTCAGTGAAGTTATGACAGTATTACACACCAGTCGGTCGATTGTTGGTCTCTTCTTCTTTGGGTTGGTATGTTACAAAGGGTTCTTGTGTTGAATTTTCTGGCGGTCGGCACCTAGATCGGCAAAGAGACTTAGGTCTTGGGGAGCCGAATGACAGTAACAGTGTCGTCTGAATGACGACGGATACTCTTCTTGAATGCATGGCAGAGTTGCTTCAAGGATTTGTTTATGGTTGTCGTGAGCATGATATGAATTGCTTGTGAAGGAAATGAACAAACAGTTGTTGGCGAAGGAAACTGGGGTCATCTTGTAGAAGTATGTGATTCAATCCATAGACGTATAGGCCAAACAATAATAACGTGGCTTAAGTGTTTCGAATGAAACTGCTACCATGTGGGGCATCCCAGAAATGCATTATGGACGACGAGGAGGAGAAGCGACTGTTATGGGTGGAAAATTAAGGACAGGAGGACAACAGAGACGGATGGACAAAGAGGCCACCTGCAGCAGCCAAGGCTTTATGTCGACTGGAACAATGCATTTACAGTTAGAAAGGTTGCAGCGATCAAAGTGCACGAGAGTCTGGGAACACTCTTCGAGTCAGATGACTGTACTCTAACTCATTACAAAAGTTAATATTTGTAGGACAATTTGCGACTAACTCCCTGTGAAATCAGAACCGTTGCCGAGAATAACGTGACTAACAACAGGGTTAATCAAATATAAAAATATCCAAACGTAAGCGTCGAGAACAGGTTTTATCTCCTATTTGATGCTAAAACTGACGGGGTTAATACGCCTTATTCATAAATGGCGGACGCGCGGTTGAGACCTAAGCCGAGTTCACGAAAACGAGGCTTGAGAGGCATCGGTCGATCTAACGAGGTTGTAAGTTTTGTTCGCGAAGGTTTGTGCACATTGTGGATTGTTTTGTCGCAAAATTGAGAAAGATCGGTTGATCTTACGTAGTTAGTTTTTGATTGTGTTGTAAAAAATGGCGGCAAGTTTACCACTTACTTTGCGTGAAGACGGCATTCCCAGCGCGTCTTTAGAGGGTAGAAACCCATCAGAGCTCAATAACGATGCCCTGAGGTTTTGGCTAAAATGCCGAGGAGATAAATGCAAAGGGCTGAAAACAAAGGCCCAGATGATAAAACGGTAAGTTTAAATGTACGATCGATCCCGACTTACAAGTAGTACTTCTAACTTATTCCGGTTGAGCAAGCTAAGTATATGTCAACGAAAATTTAATAAGCTTATTGGTTATTCTCTCCAGCGTTAATGAATATATCAACTCTGGCTTAAACGACGCGATAGTAGATCCAGATCCGGAATTAATCTATACAAAGAGAAAACTTGCCAGAGAACAGACAAAGAGCAGCAAAGAGACTGTACCCAGCACTTCTATCACCAGCATTACCAGTCTTTCTCAGCATCAAGGGAAGGTGAAGGTCAATTACCCAACGAGTGAATGGGGTATCTCACTGCAGAAAATGCCTTTTTTCTCCCGTGCGGAGATGGATAAATACGTTTCGCGCACTGGAAAGAGTTTGGGCTGTGCCGGTAAGAAATCCGTTCCAACAAGGCTCAAAAAAGCTGCAACATTTCTTAAGGATGAATATCTGAAAGAAATTGAAAGCCACGATGATCAAAGATATTTTTTCATGCGTTGCAAGTGTTATCACTCCTTCCGTAAGAACGATCCCCCTCATAATATATTTTTAGCATTATGTATTGTATCGGGTGAAGTGGAAGATTCCAAATGCACGTGTGTTGCGGGTTCCCTGGGCTACTGTAATCATTTATTGGCCTTAATGCTAAAGGCTTGTAAATTTAGTCTGTATGGGTCCCAAAACACCAAAGACCTAGAAAATGAATCTGATCAGATCCTCGGGCAAGCATGTACTTCAAAACTTCAAACATGGCATCAAAAAGGACGCGGGGAAACCATCTACCCTCAGCCTATTATGGATGTTGTCATTTCAAAAAAAAAAACCAAACTCGAGGATACAAAACGTGGAAACGACATAATTCGATCTCTCCTTTACGAGGCAAGAAATAATGTAGTGTACACCGGTACAGAGGAGCACAAATTCAAGGAGGCTATCAGACGTATAAACCCTCAAATGGGTCTTGCTCAAATTGCTTATCTTGGAAGTGATATACATCTGAAAGAAACGAGATTTGGACATAGCCCAGTGGGCTCTTATGCAAGTTATCAGCTAACCCACACTGAGTCCAACTTTAATGTAAGTGTTGATATTTCCTCTGTGCCTCGACAGACAAAAAATAACCAGCTATTGAGTTATCCCAGCTTTCCCTTAAAAGATCATGGAACGCCTACAGTTGAAAACAATCAGCTAACAGATCTAGAGAGAGACTTGTATGAATCACTGTGCATTGATGAAGAAACTGTCAATGCTATTGAGAAGGAGACTAGAGATCAGTCACATTCTGAAAGGTGGAAGCTTGAGCGGAAGTACCGTTTTACAGCATCTCAGTTTTATTTAATTTCCCGCAGACAACGCAGTCATGATAACTTTGCTCAAGATATCATGTGTCCAAAGACATTTCACTCCAGACACACGGCTCATGGCATTAAATACGAGCCAGTGGCAATTGACAAGTATCACAAATACATGCACAGTCAGAAAACACCTGTACATATTTTCAAAACTGGATTTGTTGTATGCACTAATTGTCCAATTCTGGGATGCTCTCCAGATGCAAAGGTAATAGACCCCAATTCTGAAGATCCCTTTGGACTATTTGAAGTCAAGTGCCCTGAAACAAAGTTTAAAGTGAGCCCCCTAGATGCTTGCTCTGACCCTAAGTTTTTTTGTGAGAGGGTTGGGAACATGTGCAAACTGAAAACAACTCATGCTTACTATGCCCAGGTTCAGGGCCAAATGGGCTGTACTGCTGCACAATGGTGTGACTTTGTTGTGTACACCAAAAAAGGAATGTCGATTGAAAGAATTGCCTTTGACAGAGGTTACTGGGTGGAGCTTCAGGGGAAGCTTTGCCACTATTATTTCAAACACTTTATTAAGTATGCGGCAGCTGAATTTGCACCACCATGTACAGAAGTAGTGGTGGTTTGTCATTCTTCAACAGATCATAATCAACCATTGAAAGCATATCTCACAATGATTTGATAAACTCTGCCAAGGATTTTCAACTATGCATAAGGGGTGGGTTACCTTACATTTTTATGTAGGGGGTGATTCATCTAATTTCTGAGCTGTATTTCGGGGCTGGTCAGTATGGTTTATTCCATGGTATGGTCACATGCTCTGGTCCACCCCTACATCTTTTTTAACAGTCCCTTAGAGGTATTGTAATTATTTCAGTGATTTTGTATTTCATCAAAAGGAAATAAAAAGCACCTATAATATAAGTAATTACAAAGTAACTTTGTTTTGGAAAAACACTATACAGTATAAAAATGCAAGTTTCAAGATTCCACTGCAAATAAGCAATAGTCTGAAACCTTCTATTTTGTGTCAGTTTGAAATGATAGGATCTTGGATGTTGCAAAGAAATCTACAAACAGACCACATCTGATTTGCAACCCCAAAGAGATTCATTGGGATAATACTATCCCATATGTGAAAGTTTTTTATTTTATTAATTGCCCGTTCAACATGGATCCGCAGCCGTGCAATCTCCTGAGTTCTCACAACATCTTCAGGGGGCATTTGTGTGGATGTTCCTAGGAATGGTGGAATATTCAAAGACACTCCTAAAGGTAAGATGTCACTTATAGTGAAACCTTTATCGGCCATTACTGAGTCTCCCTCATTGAATGGCAGGTCAAGTATGCCTGATCTTTTTACAATTTCTCTGTCTGATATACTTCCTGTATACAGTTGGCTTATAAACGTGATAGCACCAGATGGAGAGATTCCCACAAGCCCCTTTAGTGTAGTATGATTCTTGTAAGCACTGAACAACTCACTATTTAGCAACAAGCTACTGGGCATAGCACACTTTACTTCAGTGCAGTCAATTATAACTCTTGTACTGGGATATGCCTTCCTGAAATCTTCAGGAATTGTTATGTTGACAGCTTCTCTTGAAGGCCAAATGTTAGCCACTCCAAATCGAAGACACACGAAATTGATCCAACTTATAATGACCCTACTAACTGTTGCCTGAGAAACATTAAACAGATGGGAAAGGTGGGTTTCTGCAAACCCCTGTCTTAAGCGACATAAAGTGAGAAAAATTCCTCTTGTGGCTTGAGTGATCTTGGTCTACCCCTCTTTAAACCTAATTGTGGTGGAGAGTGATAGTGTTCTGAAGGTATCTCTTTATCACCTTACAACCAGTATCTGATATTTTCTCCATTATCCCCAGGATCTAAATATTCAAAGGTTGCCAAGAATACTTTATAGTTAGGAAAACCTGTATAAAACGACATTGTCTCATCAGAGGTAAACCGGCTGAGTGAGAAGACATTTGATTGCAGTGCTTGACATTTATCTTCCAAATCTGAAACTTTCTTTTCGAGATCTGTGCATTTTTGTTTAAGCAGCCTTAATTGTTTGATGGACTCATTGAGCTCTTTTTCAGTAGAAGGTGATTCATTAACTGAGAAAAGAGTGGTATTGGCGGCTCCTAAGATAGTGGTTTCGTTAGTACCTCTTTTAGGAATATCACCTGCAGCTTCATGTGTTTTGCTGATGAATATTTCAGGCTCCGAAGACAAGCACGCAAATTCAGTTGATGTAATTGACACTGAGAGAGACTCTTTTCCTGCGGCAGATCCCCCCTCTTTTTGCTGTCGTTGATAGGACCTTTCGGTGGGAGGCGGGCGCTTTCGTGGTGAGGTTTGTTTCCAAGCAAATATCGAGGGAACTGCACTTGCCTTTGGAGACATACGTCCACCAAGACCCTTTAGTAAGTCATTAACCTTAAAATGTAACGAACACACTTTTGCTGCCTCGGTGATGCGAAAAAATCTCCCAACATCTCTCCGTATATCATGTATCCATCGCTTCTTCATTCCTTCTTCATCTGGAAACTTGAAAAATCCAATTCGTTTTCCTTTTGGACCAATACGCCCTCTTTGTGTACACAATGGTACGCAACACTGAGTGTTCGATTTCGACGCCATCTTTGTTATATGATGCCTCTTAAGCCTCGTTTTCGTGAACTCGGCTCAGGTCTCAACCGCGCGTCCTCCATTTATGAATAAGGCGTATAAGCTATGAAGCTTAAGAGAAATCTAAGAATACTGTCTCATGTTAAGTTAAAGGAAAGAATAATTATTTAAAATTTACTTTCGTAAACCAAATATAAAACCAGAGCATGGGAGAGCAATTGCTAAACAAGTCGTCTAAAAGTGAATAAACACATACGTGCTGTCCTTGTGTTGCTTGTAGTTCCTTTTAACCCTTTGGCCACCATGCAAGTGTTTGTTTGCTCGTTGCTGGCCCTTGCTTATGAACACCCCCTCCCCCTCCCCCCTCCCCCCTCCCCCACCATCGCCCTTTGAAATCTAATTTACACCAAGGAGGGGAAGGTCGGGAATCTTACAACCTGAAATATTTCAAAACAATAAGGAATGAACATGGGTAGACAAGTTGATGGAATTATCTGTTTCCATGGCAATCATCATTTTACAACTGTGGTTTTCCTTTTATAATTGTCAGTTGAAGTGACAGTGAAGGGTCTCTTAGCGTTTCTTTAGCATTGTCTTGGTCATTTTAGTGTCTTTCATCACTTTGGAGTCATTTTGGCACCTTGCTGATTCCAAGCAATATAGCAAAATTGTAACATACATTCACCTCTTGAATAACCATTTGTAAAGCCCAACACACCTTCCAAGGTTCCCTGTCGGTTGAAATCCTTAAGATTTTGGAGAGAAAACCAGCCAAGGAGCAAACAACTACAAAATTAATTAACCATCCAGTTTACTGAACCCACGTTCCTCACGCTAGCTGCTCTCGGACCCGGGTGGTCATTTTTGTTGAACTTTGTTCCATCAAAAGAAAGCGCAGCCCGGGGAAGGGACATATGCTGACCTCGGGGAATTCCATCAAAAGGCAGCGACCCCTACGGGGCCTGTAAAAAGGCCCCCCGCCTACGAAGAAACTCCCTACGCAGAAATAACCCAATTCTTAAAGGGACCCTTTGAACCGGACGAAGCAAGTCCAAAGGAGGAGGAGGAAGTACCCCATGAAGCCCCAACAAAAGATGACGCAGCTGATGTTTCCTTGAATAAGGAAAATAATGAGGACCAGGCTGATAACTTGTATCCAAGACTCGATGACACCGGCGGTGGAAACGAGCAGCAGGCAGAATTCGTAGTTTCACTTTGATCTTAGGACATCATGGTAAGAGGCTGGTTGTTGGCTGTTACGTCTTTAAATCCTTGATACTGATCGGCTTCTGACTGTCGTACGCTGGTCCAGTATTGTTACTTATATACCTGCTAAGAATCCGTAGTCATCTAAACATATCCTTACTCAACCAATCAACCAAGTTAACACCGTGAACTAAAGTTCTTGTTGGAAATTCTTTAGAACTAAAAGGGAATCAATGTTCAATTAGAATTTCCTTCCATTCACCATCTTTGCCGGCTGTTATGGCAAGAGATTTGCGGCTTTATTTTTTTTCATGTCGAATGTCAAATGATACTGAACTGTTCACACCCTTAGTATAAATTGTAGGAATTGCAGTAAAGGGGGTTAAGCCCTTGTCCAGTGTAGCTAATAGAGCGACCAAAGGAGGCTTTTTCGTTTTTCTTTGCCCGAGCAAACGTCGAGTTGCAAGTGAAAGAGCATTTAAGTTTTCTGTGTGGACAACAAAGTTCTGACATGTACAGGCGTATTGCACAAATGAAAGCTTTTGTAATATGTTATTACCGTAGTATTACTTGGTGAAATTGTTTTTCCCACGGCAATCTGCTCGCAACGTATGCTTGTCTTCTGGTCACTGAAAAAGGGTTGTTGTCAATATGTAACAATAACACGTGAGCAGAACCAAAATTGACGGACATGACGTGGACGGCCCTTTGGAAATGGCTAATCATTTTAACTGCTACTTTCGACGATCGCCGATAAATTACGTGACACCATATCATATTCTCCTTCAGACCTGTCCAAATTGATTAATTTTGTCGAATCCCGTAAGGACCCAATTGATTTGTTTTCAGTTCCTGATATGTTTGGTGCGCAAGTCTACACCATGATAATGAAATTGGTCCTCATAAAGCTTCGGGCATCGACAAGATCAGTGCTCGTCTTCTACGTATTGCTGCTCCTGTTATTGCTCCGAGTCTTGCTAAGTTAATTAACCTTTCGTTCTCTACATGCAAATATCCTACACGATGGAAAACTGCAAAGGTGACACCTTTATTCAAAAGTGGTGCGAGGTACGACTACTGTAATTATCGACCTATCTCCGTTCTTCCCGTTTTGTCGAAGGTTATAATAATAATAATAATAATAATAATAATAATAATAATAATAACGATTTATTAGTAGTAATTCCACAAGGTGGCTCTTCGCCTACTAATTACAAATCTCAAATCAAATCAAATTAAATCAAATGTTGGTTTTGAGGAGAGGGGAAAGCCGGAGTACCCGGAGAAAAACCTCTCGGAGCAGAGTAGAGAACCAACAAACTCAGCCCACTTATGACGCCGAGTCCGGGAATCGAACCCGGGACACATTGGTGGAAGGCGAGCGCTCTCACCACTGCGCCAACCCTGCTCCCCAATATTGAACGTCACATGCATAATTGCCTTTATACCTTTCTCAATGAACATAATCTGGTCTACTCTAGACAGTCTGGGTTCCGAAAACAGCACAGTACTGAGACAGCTCTTATTAAAATTATCGATGATCTTTTATTCAGTCTGGACAATGACAAGGTCTCTGGTATGGTGCTTGTGGATTACCGAAAAGCGTTTGACATGGTCGATCACGAACTTCTACTAAAGAAGTTGGAGGCTTATGGCATAGTCAATCAAGAGCTCAGATGGTGTCGTTCTTATTTGTCTAGTAGAAAACAAGCAGTTTATTTAGGCGGAGCGGAATCCTGTAAGTCTCTAGTTAAACATAGTGTTCCTCAAGGCAGTATTTTGGGCCCTTTGTTTCTTATTCTATTCATTAATGATCTGCCTTTACATATCAGCTCTCAAATTGATCTTTACGCTGATGATACAACAATTACAACTTCTTTGGATTTCAGGACCATATCACAACTGGAACTTTCACTGAACACATCTGTAAGTGAAATTCAGCTTTGGGCTAATGCAAATAAGCTACCTTTAAACGAATGATTACCGGGAAAAGACTTGCACCCAAACTTCGCAATCTGCCGAATGTTACAACAGATGGAGTAAAAACCCTCAAAATTGTAAACAGTGCTACCCTCTTGGGTTTAGAAATTGACAACATGCTTTCTTTTAATTCGCATGTCGAAATAATTTGTAAGAGGCTTTCTTCGCGGATAGCTGTATTACATAAGATTAGAGTATTTTTGCCGTTATCTCAACGCCTACTATACTATAATGCTATAATTCGCCCGGTATTGAGTTATGTGAGTGTTATCTGGCCATCGTGCGACAAGGAGTTATTGAATAGAGTTTTAAAGTTACAAAAGCGCGCAGCGCGAGTTATCTTGTACGCAGACCGCCAAGCATCATCGGTAGCACTATTTAATAAGCTACACTGGATTCCTTTTTATGAACAATGTAACATAGACAAATGCTCCATTTTGTACAAACGTGTACATGGGTCTCTACCAAGCTACCTGGATGATCACCTAGTAATTAATCACAAACGTCATTCACGGAATACACGGTAAGCTAATTTCAACGCTATTTGCCCTAAATATAAAAGAGAAACCGAAGGTGGACGCACATTTGCAGTATCCGCTTCAAGACTCTGGAATTATGTACCCTTATCTACTAGGAAAGTGGATTCTGTAGCCTGTTTTAAGCATAACATGTGGAGTATGATTTTTAGGGACCAGCAATTTTTACACCATTTTCATATTTAGTAATCGAGTTTTATATGATCATTTTTCGATTATTTAAATCGCATGTTTTTATTCATAATTTTAAGTGATGTTCTATTTTTAACTTGTAATTAGTTGATTAAATCAGGGCCACATGTTTATTAGCCTGTGGCTATTACGTGCTACCCTGGATAAATAAAGTATTTATTATTATATTTATTTGATACCGTATCTTTACGTTAAGATTCCGTTTCTTTGTGTCTTGAGCAGGACTTTTGTGCTACGTGGCTGTAACCTTTCCGGAAAGATACATTGTTAGTATAGCAACATTTCCCAGCTTTTTTTCCAAGGGTTGTTACGTCCTCATTAGCTGAGGACGTTCTTCCGATAAAAAGTTAAAGAAACCAGTGCGGCTGGTTAGTTTTGCTTGTTAATGATACCGGAATTTGTTTGTTTGTTTGTTTGTTTGTTAATTTATTTATTTATTGTGTTCCTTCATCAGCACATGCACTTTGGCTTTGAAGGCCAACTGTTTATTTTTATCACTGGGTATATTTCGAGGTCAAAACCAAGGTCGATAACCCGTTTATTCCATTTCTTATACTCGTGGAGGATTAAGGTGTTCATTTTCTAAGGAACTGTAAATTTTAGAACTCTTTTTGCTAGCGTTTCACGTTCACCTGAGACACGTAAGTTTTAGCTGCAAAGTTACGATTCATTCGACCTTTGACATACAAATGCTCATTCTTGTGCGTCTTACGAATTCTTCTCACCTTTTTGCTAGGTAGGCATGTAGCCTTAACATTCCACAAATTGATATATTTGACTTAATTGCACTCTAGGCGACATAAAGATCCCTCTGTTTATCTTCCTTCCTGGCGGCAGAATTAATGATCGTCATGTTTTGCATCATGACCTTTGAAGAAGTTTTCACCTTTCTTTCTCTCTCTCTTTTAACAACACTATTTTTTTCTTGCAGCAAACTTAATTGACGAAGTTAGAGGAAGTGAGGTGGATGGATTGCTTGGTTTGGCCAACCCAGTAAAATGTTTTCCATCGCCCTACACAGCCATTTTTGTTTGTTCCCTCCAGTTAGAGAATGTTTGCAGGGTCTGGTGTACTTTTTAAACGTGTTCAAGTGACTATTAAGACTGAATTACTTTTAGTGGGTGACCTGTAATCCAGCTTCGATTGCTAAGTGCATTATCACTTTAAACAAAGGTATTGCATTTAGCATTCCAACAACGTTTTTAAAAGATTTTAAATCGATAGCAACGTGTTGCAAATTGCAATAATGAAACGATATCGTAAAGACCCGTTTGGAACATTACATTTGTCGATATTTCTTTTCTTTTCTTTTCTTCTGTGATGTTTAAATAACCCACTTAAGTGCGCAGAAGAGAGGGCGATGGAGAATTTAAACATTTTGTTGGGTAGGCCTTGTCAACAAATTTCTTTTTTCAAGAAAAATACGCGAGTTGTTAACCTTAGTCCGTAAAATAAGTAGCAGTTGCACAATGCTTCAATTTTGTGTTTGTTTGTTATGAGTGTATGTGTTGAGTTAAATTTAGAAGTTGGTGCTGTAGAGTAGAGAAAGAGCGATACAGTGTTTGGACTTTCATGGATTAGACTTTTTCTGTCGGTCGCAAAGATGGTATGTCTAGCAGAGACCAGTTGCTTTTCGAAACAAAGTGTTCTATTCTTTTGTGGTCGTTATATTGAAATAATATGTAGAATCTTAACGGATATTACCCTGGTAAGGGTTTTGCTCTTCCAACTGGGACAACGGTAATAATTTCCAGCGGCAGTGTGCTCAGCGCATGCTCTTGCTTCAACATGCACTCACCGTTAGAACGTACAATGTAAATTAATTAATTAGAATAATGTAGACGGAAGAATTTTTACATTGGTAATTTTCACTCGCAAAGTTGTGTAAACGCTGAATTATAGCTTTAGTTATAAAATGTTTCCTCATCTAGTTAAAATTAGATCGAAATAACTTTGCATGTAAACGTGAGAGATGAGAGATTAGAGATAATGGTTTAAACTTTAAGGGGAGAAGAGTTCATATGAGAAATGAAACGGTTACTCCATTGTTCCTGCTTACTGAACTGGGCGTGGTTGCTGGTCTGTTGGAACTTTTTCTTCCGGTGTGTCCATACTACTTGTTATCACTTTGAATTTTTCTCGAGTTAATGTAGGTGTTCGTAGCTTCAGCGGGTAGATATTTTTATGGCTCGGTAAATAAGTATTTTTCTATATACGTAGAGGTAAGATTGTAGACTATCCTCCCGCTCTTAGTCTGAGTGTTCCAGTTTTACCAGGCTTTCTTCTTGCAATGCAAGAAAGTGCAGGTGGAACATGGGCTGTGCCTTTTGTGTCGTCTGATTTATGCGTTTGACTTTATGTAATTTCACTAGCACTGGTTAGGTGTATTTTAACATTTAACGAGCTGAGTGTCTCTTTTATCAATTCCTTTCGTTATTACAGAGAATCGAGTTGATTTTAGTTTTTTCTCATTCTTAATCCATTACACTCTTAGTAAATAGCTACTCATAGATTTTAAGCTTTTGAGAGACAGCTGGTTACAAATGTTTTCGTGTGAGACAACTACTAGATAATAGTGCATGTAAAGGTCCGTGCAAACGATTTCCGCATTATTGGCCAAGAATATCCAACATTGTTGGGCCAACAACATTCAACATTGTTGGACCAACATTGTTGGGCAACATGTTGGGTACGTTTGAACACCGTCTTGGGTGTTGTTGGAAGCTGTTGGTACTCACATCAACGTCCAACACAGTGCTCAAACTTTCCCAACATGCTGGCACAACATTGTTGGATGTTCTTGGCCAATAATGTTATGAGCGTTTGTACGGACATTGTGTGGGTGCCTAAATGGCCTTAGTAAAGGAGGCTGAACGGCAGTAAGGAAACCTAGTCAGGAAGGAATATCTTCGCACAAAGCCATCGTTGGTGACTAGTAATAGGTTGTTTAACAATACTATAAGTTTAATGGGTAAATTGTTTTAGCTTCTTGTAATGCCAACGGCTATTTATAGAAATGGTAGATACCCATTTTTAGAAAAACGTTATTTAACCACCGTTGTATTAGGTATTTATTGCGCTGTTTTCTCGTTTAGGCGCGAATAAGTTTTGTAAGTTATGTCGTTCTATGTAATAGCTCGATTAGTAATTGAATACTCTACTTCGTGTTATCGGTCATGAGCTGTAGGCTTTTCTGTCCTAGTAAGGTAGAATTAAAAGTTTGTCATTGTTGTGCCGCTGAAATAGAAACTGTACAAAATCAAAGTTCTCCACAATACCTTTTGAATAGCGCAATAGCATTTAATGTCAGTTAGAAAGAAATACCTCCCATATTGACAGAGTACTGTATATTTGTTTTGTTTTTCATGGATTATACATTTTCTATGAAAGGTTACAGCTTCATGGAATAATGCAGGGTTGATGTCAAACTTTCATTCGTTATTTACTTTTCACTTGTTAAAGGTAGTTTGTGTGTGACAACGTCCTCTACAAACGTATGACGTTTGGGACAGGTTTCGTTCAAAAGCGTGAATTAGGCTGAGAGAATTGTATTAAAAATACAGGTAAATTTCTAAAAATTCGTGGTAACGTAGCAAAACATGTTGGGTTAAAAAATTTCATATCTTGCGTGCTATACGTATCAATAATAGTGTTCAGTATCATTGCATGATGTTAAACATGTAGGAGCAAGAAGAAAAAGGGTGCTCATCATTCAAATCGAATTCTCAAGTTTTCCAATCTGTTTTACTACCTTTTCTAACTCCGTTTGCTGATTTTACTTTGTTTGTATTTTTCCTCTTGCTTTTTTTTGTCACATCTTTATGACTGCTAGAAATGATAAGAGCCCATCTTACTTGCTCAACCAATGTGTAAAAGAATCCATTTCTTATATAATGATTCAAATTAAAGCTTGTATTTAAAGGAAGTGTTGGCCTTGTGCTAGTTTTTAAGTATAGTAAAGGACTAGATAGACTACAATATCAATTTGTAAGTTTTTCTTATATATAGTACTTTTTTCCTTATACATTGTATATTTTTCTTTGCTGTTATAACTGATAGATTTTAATCTTTGTACGACCTTTCTGAAAACCACGTCATGTGATGAAAGCTTCCTAATAAGAGATTATTATTATTATTATGCAGCAGTTACAACTTTTGTATGCTATAAACAGTTAAAATAGTGAAATAGTATGACGGGGCGCTTGAGCGTAGCCCGTTAACTATATTATTATTAAACAATATTTATCAATGAGATTGAGCTCAAGATTACCATCACGTCGTAGCTGTGAGGACGCAGCCCAAATCAGTTATCGTATAGAAATATCGAGCTCATAATGTAATTGTTTTAGTATAAATCTACTAGTTGTTCAAAACTAAACATAAATCCTTTTTGCAGCCCGAATCAACTATCACGCATAGAAACCTTGAGCCCATAATCTAATCACAGACACTTGGAAAACGCGAAGGAGCGGCCACCATTTTGTTAACAACTACAACAGAATAGATGGCGAGTAGCGTAGCCAATGAGAGAACGGCCTTCCTGATACAAAGCTACCAAATTTACACATAAAGAATAGACATCTAACCCGATCGCTTTTAGATCTTTATAACTTCTAAATACTAGTCTAATAATACAATGATTTAAGATGTAACATTAATTTGACAAATCGAGTTGTCCGTGAGTTAAATCCTAAAGCGGAGCTTAGCTTGCCAGGCGATCTATGTACTTCTAGTCAACCAAGTCTTCAACATTGGCGTACAACTGCGTGTCATAGGTTTTCTTGTTGATCAACCTCTATAGTAAACAAAACGGGGAAAAAATAATGTTTTTGTACAGCGTTCCACCATCAGAGTTATACCAACACAGTAATCGAAGACAACAGAAATCTTTTCTTTAAACGAATGTAATTGAAACCAACCCTATGATTAACGGGGGTGTCTTCTTCTCCATATGGAAACTAATACCGGATTCCAGCACTTTTAATTTGTGTATCATTATTACCATTCTTTATAAGTTGTTACCTTTATAGTGCTGTCAAAGAAATCCTCAATCATTGATGAACAAGTTGTGAAATGTTATCGACATAATAGGTTACCATAGCAACAGTATAACCTGTCAGAAACACCCCTAAGTTTAGCTTTAGGCGATGATAACTCGAAAGGAGCCTGGGATCCTCACTTTTTATAACATCGGTAAATAAAAAATACAATAAGATATTTATTTCTATTTTACTGTCAAATAAACAGTCCAGTTTCGAGTCGGCCATGACCGCCGAATAAAAGTACTGAGAACGCATTTGCACACCATTAGCCTCGACCTAAAGTAAAATATTAACAAATACCGACTTGAAAATTAAACAACAGGCAAAGCTGTAAACAGGTCATCTTCTCGCTGGAACTTGTGAATATTTTACTTTAGGTCGAGGCTAACGGTGTACAAATGTATTCTCAGTACTTTTATTCAGCGGTCATGGCGCACTCGAAACTGGACTATTTCAGAGCCATCTTCAATTTACATTTTTTGTCACCTCTCCTGTTTTGGAAAGCCTCGTAAAAAAATCGAACATGGTGAATATCTGCGATTTGGTTGTTACGTTAAAATTGGCGTAGACACCCTCATCGAAGGAGATGTACTCGTAAACTAAAAGACGCACCTTGTGTTGGTTTTCCATTTGTTTCAGTTTTTTTCTCAAATCAGCAAATGCGGGTCTTTCATTGGGGTCTTCCTGCCAGCACATCATCATTATCTCATACCTATAGAGATAAAAGATGCCTTTCTATCACTAATTAGGCAAAAAGTATTAAGCTTGTTGGTGAACTGAAGGGCACTTCCAAGAGAGAATTCATGATAACGCACATGGCTATGCCCTCATCACCTATTACTCCATAGAAAACTCGCGCTCATAATCTAACTTTTAAGTATTTTCCTTCGGTTTTGAATTTGCAATTTAGGCTGACTGCATTTTCGATTTCGTCCTCCGAAACTCTTTACCTTCAAGGTAGATGTTCCTCATCAGTGAATATGAAAACTTTGAAGTGTGTCGCTTTTTTGTCTTTCCTTTAGATATTGTTAGTAATCATAATCAGTGCTGACATGCACAATAATAATAATAATAATAATAATAATAATAAATAATAATTATTATTATAACAATAATAATCTCAAAAAAATTTTATTAATAATAATAATAATAATAATAATAATAATAAATATTATAATAATCACTTTATTTAAGACTCAAATCTTTCGAACCGAGCACAGATGCTACTAATAGGGGAGACTAAATCAAATCAACGCTAAATCAAATCAGATCAAATGTTGGTTTTTTGGCGAGAGGGGAAATTCGGAGAAAAACCTCTCAGAGCAGAGAAGAGAAGCGGGACACATTGGTGGAAGGCGAGTGCTCTCACCACTGCGCCAACCCTGTTCCCTCACCCTCCCCCCCCAAAATGAAACAACTCTACAATTAAGATAGCTGCCAGCAAGAGGTTCAGCTTAGTAATCTTAATCAGTGCTGACATACATACATTGTAAAAAAATGAAACAACGCTACTATTACGATCGCTGCCAACAAGAGGTTCGGCTTACAGTTCATCATCCACGTGTTTTGGCTTTGGCATCCTGTATCCCTGCTGAAGCAAATTCGGAATTCTCCTGCCATCCATCTGTGGATATGGTGACCCGCCTGAAAAAAGCAGTCTTTTTAAAATCTGCTTAATCTTTTCCGTGGACCATGAACAAAATATTACAATAGTAATATCTTTTTACGATCCTGCTGTTCATCGTTTCTGTGGTTACAATTGGCCATGTTCTAAACGAGTGAGGGCCTGGGAATGAGTTTTAAATTTATCGATTGGAAAAAAAATTGTTGACACTGCATGAAAGAGCATCTCAAAAATGGCCACTTTCCCAACTTTGAGCGAGCTGAAACAAAAGCTTTTGAAAATTGTGAAAATTAGAGACTTCGTATGGTTTGGAGGGACACACTTTCCGAAATAGAGACATTTGTATGGGATTTTTTAAAGATCTAAATGCATGTCAACTGGCGACTTTTCGACCTAACATGGTCAAACTTGCAGAACGTACTTATTTTGAGATCACTGGAAAATACTTTAGCAAGGACTACCGTTGCAAAATAGAAGAGCCGGATCCTGTAATAGATCTAACCAGCTATAAAATTGTAAACTAGAAAACGGTAAAAAACAAGCAAGGCTGGTTACACGGCTAGGAATATTAAACCAATATTTCGGGAGGCACAGCCTTCCTTCATCAGGGTGTTACATATTATGACCCTAAGATGAAACGACGTTACAATTTAAAAAAAGTTGTAGATGTAACATGATATTATAATAAAGGTAAACAATACAACGTAAAATAAAAAAACGTTACAGTTTGAAAATTTGAAAAAAACGTAACATGAAAACAAAAAGAAAGGTATTATATTTTTTTTTATTTTGAGATACCCTTTCATGTGAGAATCGATTTAGTTCAATGCCATTGATTTTCAATGAAGTTTGGATTCGTTCCCAGGCCCTTACTCGTTTAGAACATGGCCAATTGTGTTCGATTAGATTTAGATTTGATTCAGGTCTCAAAGATTTCCTTCGTCCTTTTGTCTGATCACCTTATTAATGTGTGCCTTTTGTCCGTCATTTGAGTCATTATCCTGAATACTTTATCTTTGAATGAATTTCTGTAGTTTTCTGACATCGTGCTAAATTATATTCAAATTAAGGATGGCATATTCAAGATGGTTCAGAAAGCATGACGTCATGCAAATGCGATATGAGATTCTAGTTGTCGAACAATCTAAAACATATAAATAAGTCAACCCTCAAGTTTCATCGTATAAGCTTATCGGTGGATGCTCTTGGATTTTTCCAATATCACTAATTGTGAACCTACCCTAGAGGTGGTGAGACAGGCACTCTAAAGCGATGTCTTGCCAAAAAGGAACCTTACCTATAGTGAAGATCTCATAAAGGAGAACTCCATAGCTCCATCTAGAAAGGAAAACATGTTTTGGATGTTATAATTTGCTATCTCTTTCTTTTCATGCTTTTTTGTCTATCCCAATGCTGTTAATGGTGAGGACAGCTAAATAGAGGCCTTTCGATTTGAGAACAAGCACGAAATTGAGTGCAAGTATGACCTATCAAATCTAGTGCACATGATAATCACGTGTCATCAACCTTGTTTCTATTATCTCTTCATCTGCTGGTGAAGAAATAAGGTGACGGTTCTGGGATTTGGTTTGATATTTGCACGTCGTACTCGTTACTCCCATCTCGTAGACTCAAATATAAAGGCCCCTAATGTCAGGATAAGGATTTACTCCTGTTTGTCATTATACGGGGGACGAAAATTCCGAGCCTGTTTACAACTGCTTCTCTGGTCGATTTGCTGTAAATAGTGTTGGGTTCACACTGACACAGGGCCACCAACAGTCCGATTAGTTTGATAAAACGTCTCCTCCTCAAGCAATAAATCACTCATTAAACAATTTGTTCGTGCGAGCATACGTGAGGTACTTGAACTTACACGTCACTTTTTGTAGTGTATTTTCCATATAAAAGTGCCTCGTACGCAGTCCACTTAACGGGCAGACGGCCCTACCATGAGAAAAAAAGGTAATCATTATAGGCAAACTGAAAATATGACAGTGTTACACTAAAAACCAGACGAGAATATAAAGCCTTCAAAGGCACCGTCACCTCTTCGCCGTCCTCTTCCTCTTCGCCATCGTCATCGTTATTATTTATTTATTTATTTATTTATTTATGACAACTTTATTTGCATGTAGAACTCGAACTCGAACTCGAAGAGAAAAAGAAAAAGTATGCATGCAAATAGGGTGTCAGCAGGGAAGAACTTAATCCTCGTATAAAAGCTGACTCCCGGAAGAAAATCACGATCATGACCATTATTCTCATCACGCATCATCACTATTGTGAAATACCTTTGTCTTTCGTTCGTAAATATTTTCGTGTTGTACATCCCTGGCCATTCCAAAGTCTGTCACCTTGCAAGTTTCCCCTTCTCCAACTAACACATTACGAGCTGCAAGATCTCGGTGAATGATCTGTAAGAAATTGCGTTTTGATCAACTCAAAAGGGTTGGGGGTTTCAAGATACTAACCCCCATCCCCATCCTTTTGCAACCACCTCCTCCAAACAAAGGGAACAGAAACATAGTCTTAACACCGTGATTTACCCTCGAAAGCTTTGATTATTTTCTTTGCATAACGTATATGACTTGCCAACAACAATCTTTCGCGGAAAATCAAAATGAAATCGCCGATTAGAATCACGGCACTTCCCTGTAGCCCACGACTCTTAGGTAAGAGGCTTTCTATAGTTTTATGCAATCTGCAGTTTATCAAAAGCATACTGATCGTATTAGCTTTGAAGAGAGAAACTTACAGATCTCGATGATAGATAACTCATTCCATCAGCGATTTGCCAAGCAAACTTCATGAGCTGCTGTGACGTCAGACTTGTTTGTGGCTTGATATCCGGGTCTTTGTAATAAGTGTCATTCAACCCTCGGCTCTTCCTCAGGTAACCCAATAAGTCACCATACGGGACATACTCAATCAACACCAACAATGGCTCTAAGCGAAAAAAAGAAAAAAGAAAAAAAAAAAAAAAAAGGCATCTATTTTTGCAAACTTTTACCATTGTTGTGACAAGCAAGTGTGAAAAAAGAAGGTCTTTCTATTTTTTTTCTGCTCTGCACTCGGTTCAAAACAATTATATTGCACATATGTAATCTGGTGGGTTAATTCTTGTATATTTCATATGCATGAGACGTCAGCTTTTATATCTCGACTTCTCCAGTAATTTATCCCTTTAAAACAACTTCTCAGTTAGGAATAAACGAATTCTATCTAATCTAAGCTTTTTAGATGAAGATGTGGCTGGTAGAGAATTTTCCTCGGGATTTGCTTATAAGTTAGCCTCCTACGCAGACGTCTTTTGGCTCGTCACGCAATCTTTCCTCCCCAACAACGTCTGCTGAAACGAGTGGGATTTTACGTAGACCAATCAGAGCGCACTTCCCAATCCTGGAAGTGTATTTTGGACTTGAACATTTTCTCGCGCGTGAGATTTCAAAACAACAAGGCGGATATCATGATCAACGAGTATGATTGTTTCGCTTATGGCTCGGTTGTTTTCAACGAGTATGATTGTCGATCAGAGAGAGGCTATGGTGTATTTTGTGGATAAAAGATGGCTGTCTTCGTAAATTTACCGACCGAGTTCGGAAAATCACTAATTTATCAGTCTTCGACGTGACACTCAACATTACGTGCCATATTTTACACAGTGGTTTCATAGTCTGAGCAAGCGTTTGTTGACAGTTTCACTGGGATAGTAAATACATATTTTCACTTAACAACTTTCGTAAGGCTAATAATCTGTCCTCGATTTTCAAAGCAAGGCACTTTGAATCGGAGTAGATGTCAAATAGGCACCGAAATAGGTGAAGGTACGATAAACCGGCTTCGTTTGTTAGCGGCGGTGTTTGAGGACTGGATTTCCTCGGCGCTTGAAAAAATGATCCCAGATTGACTTCCGCAACCTTCCGATAATCTAGAACTTTCGCCATTGTCTTCTTGCAAAGAAAGGAAAGTGGTAGGGAAGGTGACAGATTTAGTGATGTTGCTTCGGTACGTTTGTTGAAGGTGCGATCAGCACAGTATAAACATCC
>JAEMWC010000352.1:235000-375000 GCA_016490735.1 Pachyseris speciosa
TCTTTTCCCCTCCCTCCTCAGTCTTTATTAGGAAAAGTGAAGTAATATATATAGTAATAGTAGTGAAGTAATATATATAGGGTCAGCGGAGCAAGGGTCCGCGGAGCAAGGGTCAGCGGAGCAAGATGGCTGCCTTTTTCTTCGCTCTTGAAGAAATTGTAGTGAATTGCAGTTTAGTGTTCTGTAGCGTGTGATTTAACCCATTTGTGTAATATTACGAGTGTCTACCAGTATGACGGCTATTAATTACGACCAATTTGCCAAAATCGTAGACGATAAACTTAGTCCACTCAACTCGAAAATCGCCGAGTTGAAAAAATCTATTGATGAAGCGATGAATCATGTTGAATTTGTGAATGCGAAGTACGATGAATTGCTACAGATGATGAAGACCTCAAATGATGAGAGAAAGGCTTTGCAAGATGTGAATAAGATTTTGCAAGATGAGAATAAAATCTTGAAGGCAACAATTCACAGCATAGAAAGATCACTGGAATCGGTCATGAAAGCCAACCATGATCTGGAGCAGTACACTCGCAGAGAGTGCGTGGAAATCCGAGGAATTCCTGTTGCTACTAATCCATCAGAAGAGCAAACCAACAATATTGTCAAGGATGTCGGTAAACTACTGGGAGTGGATATTACTGAAAACGATATATCAGTGAGCCATCGAATGCCTCAAAGTCAACAAAGTCAACCACGCAAAGGCAAGCCTGGACCACCGGCTATCATAGTCAAATTTACGAAGCGTGATGTCAAAGATAACTTCTACCGTGCAAGGAAGCAGCTTAAAGATTTAACAACTCAAGATCTTGGATATCCCGAGAAAAACAAGATCTATCTTGCAGAGAGTCTGACAGAAAGGAATCGAATGTTATTCAAAGACTGCTTAAAGACAAAGAAGGATAAGGAGTTTAAGTTCATCTGGACACTAAATGGAAAAATCTTTATGAGGAAAGATAAAGACTCTCCTGTTCACCTCATTGCTAACAAAGAGGATCTTCAAAAGATGCAATCTAGATAAGTATCTATATACTGGACTTTTGACGATTTGATGTATTGTTTAAAATGTGCTACTGGTACTTGTGTCACAGATACCAGTGAGAAGGCCTGTGATTTGGCTAATTCTCTTCCATCTTTAAGTGTCACTTCTTCTAGTAATATTCCGCATCTCACTGACTTAGATGCTGACCTTAACATGCCTTTGGATAGTAACTTTGGTTTTTATAGTACTCATGACTTTCATAGTAATTATGACATCAACGAGTGTCTACTAAGTGATCAATCTTTCTCTTTGATAAATTGCAATATTAGGAGCCTATCAGCTAATTTTGACAAATTGTCCAATATGTTATTAGAACTATATTTTCCTTTTTCACTTATTGGTCTTACTGAAATCAAACAGAAAATTGGCGAATCTCCTATATCAAACACTGACTTATATGGATATCAGTTTCTTTCACAGCCAAGCCTTTCCAATGCTGGGGGAGTTGCTTTCTACATAAATGATAACTTAAATTTTAGCATAAGACCTGAATTTACAACCACTGCTGAGGATTTTGAAGCTTTATGGATTGAAGTGCATAATAATCGTCATTCAAATTTATTGTGTGGAATCATTTATAGACACCCAAATGGTGACTTAGAACGGTTTATTGAATATTTGAGCTCCGCAGCTGATAGAATTAATCAAGAAAACAAAACCTGCATAATCATGGGAGACTTTAACATAGATCTTTTAAAACTAGAATCACACTCAGCAACTGATAGTTTCCTTAATACCCTGGGTTCTCATTTTTTCCAGCCCTATATATTGCAGCCAACAAGAATCACAGATCATTCAGCAACTTTGATTGACAATATTTTTTTCAATTCAATTGAACACTTTACAATTAGTGGTAATATAGTGCATGATCTCACTGATCAGCTTCCTAATTTTATAATCTTTAACAAATTTTCAACACTTCCTTGTAATGTCAATGTATTCAAAAGAGATTACTCGGAATTCGATCAGCAGGCCCTAGTCAGTGAGATTCAATTAATTGACTGGGAATCTGTTTTTATATCCAATGCTAGTCCATGCGATATGTTTAAATCATTTTACTCTAAAATTTCTAATATAATAGACAAACATATACCAGTCAAACAATTATCTAGGAGGGAACTGAAGCTTAAATCAAAACCGTGGATATCTAATGCCCTACGGAAGTCCATTCAGATTAAAAATAATTATTACAAGAAATACCTTAAGACAAAATCTACCTATTACCATACAAAATTTAAGCTATACAGGAACAAATTAAATCACCTTCTTAAAATAAGCAAAAAACAATATTATAATAAATATTTTTTTCAAAACATTAAAGATGGCAAAAGGATTTGGATGGGTATTAAACAAATAGTAAAATTTAAGCCACAAACTAGCCAGAGGCTCATTAAGATTGTAGATAACAACTCTGTAATAACTGAACCTAAACTTGTTGCTGATTCATTTAATAATTATTTTGCCAATATTGGAAAAAAATTAGAAAATGAAATACCAAGTGCACCCAACAGCCCAATGGTATATTTAAACAATCCAACATGCAATAGCTTTTTTATTTTTCCTGCCACATGTAGTGAAATCGAAGCTGAAATATCACAGTTAAAAACTGGTAAATCTGTAGGACCATCCAGCATCCCAATTGACATACTAAAAATGTTGAAAACCTGTGTATCCAAACCACTGGAGATTGTTTTCAATGCTTTTCTTTCAACTGGTGTTGTTCCCAGTGATTTCAAAATAGCAAACATCGTACCTGTCCTCAAAAAAGGATCACAGTCTTGCTTATGCAATTACCGCCCTATCTCCCTCATCTCTGTCTTTAGTAAGCTCTTAGAAAAACTCGTATATAACAGATTAATTAAATTCTTAGAAAAAAACAAAGTCCTGTTCGAAAACCAATATGGTTTTAGAGCTAAGCATAGTACAGACCATGCAATCCTTTGCATAATTGATAAAATTCAGAAAGCAATTGATGACCGAAGCTATTCTTGTGGTATATTCCTTGATTTTACCAAAGCATTTGACACCGTCAATCACCAGATTTTGATTAAAAAATTAGAATATTATGGTATTCGAGGCATTGCTAAAGACTGGTTTATTTCCTATCTCAGTGACCGACAACAAGTTGTTACTGTTAATAATGCAATATCCACTAAATGTGATGTAACTTGTGGAATCCCGCAGGGATCAGTACTTGGCCCACTACTATTTTTATTATATGTAAATGATTTTCACTGCTGCTCAGATATATTCGATTTTCATCTTTTTGCAGATGATGCAAATCTGTTTTATAAAAGCAAATCTCTTTCTATCCTAGAAACAAACATAAATGCTGAATTAAATAATATTCACATATGGCTCTGTGCTAATAAGCTATCACTTAATATAGAAAAGTCAAATTTTGTAATTTTCCATCCACCTCAGAAGAAGTTACAATCTCATGATTTCAATCTGGCTATCAATAACAAGCAACTTAAGCAAGAATTTTGTATAAGGTATCTGGGTATCCTAATTGATTCAAATTTAAACTGGAAGGACCAGGTTAAATGTATCACTAAGAAAATTAGAAGAAGCATTGGTATCCTCTCCAAACTTCGATATTATGTTGGCCTAGATATTTTATCAAGCTTATATTATGCCCTTATATATCCTTTTTTGACTTATGGAATAATTATCTGGGGAAATACCTATAAGACTACTCTTCAGCCAATTGCTATTCTACAGAAAAAAGCAATGCGAATTATTACCTTCTCTAGATTTGATGAACACTCTAGTCCTTTGTTTAAGTCTCTTGAAATTATAAAATTTTTGGACCTAGTAACTTTTTATTTAGCCATCTTTATGTACAAATATCACAATCAACTATTACCACCTGTTTTTATTTCTTTTTTCACTAAAATAACACAGATTCATAGCTATAATACAAGGCTTGCTGCAAAACAGTCTTATTATCTCCCAAAAGCAAGAACTAATTATGGAATATTCAATATTAGATTTCAAGGTCCATCAGTGTGGAATTCCATTGATGAAGATATTAAATCGTCTTCTTTGTCTTTATTTAAAAAGAAAATGAAACAGCACTTAATCAAAGATTACTAGACATCTGTACTTCGATTTCGATTTTGTAATTCTAAGATAAGAAATAATACTGTTTTGCAACGTAAGAATTATGGTCATTTTAAAATACTGGTACTTTACTTAACTCTGTTTAACTTTGTTTTTGTGTGTATTTATGTGTGTTTGTTCTTGTGTCCCTGACCTTAACATTTAAATATCTTTTCTTACAGCTGGCTGCCTGGCATTTTTAACTCTTAGGTTATTTCGGGCAGCCTGCACCCCTATCATCTATTCTATGTATATGTTTATATTTTCTGTTGTAATAATGATGGGGTGAAATAAAGTATTGTTGTTGTTGTTGTTGTTGTTATATATAATTAACATGAAATGAATGTATATTAAGTTATCAGCACAAAATGGTACCTTTTCCATTCTAACAAGGAAGGAAAAAATAGGATCACTGCAGATTTCAGTTACCGGGATACAAAGCTGTGTCGAGGTTGCCAGTTTTCTTTTGTATAACACATAAACTGATCCACAGAAAGGTTAGTTTTGCATGTAACTTACCTTTCCTTTCCTCTTGACTCTGAAAAACAATGCAAACAATATCTCATTAAATCATTTTAGATTACATTTTTGCAAATATATGCCAAAAAAAGGAGCTCAGCGCTCTTAAAGAAAACAATTTCGTCTCTAAAAGTCCATCGGCAAAAACAAACTAAAATACTCTTGAATGTTTTCAACTCATTCCGAACTGGAATTGAAAGCTACTGATAATACGACGATCGTGAGCAGTCAGAGCTTCATTGAAGATTTGCACAGAAACACCATGTTATTACCAACAAAATGGAAGCAAAGGACGAAAGTGGAGGTGGATTAATAAACCAAAGGAAGTCCTAGGCCTCAGAGAGAAATCATTAGAAAAGAAAATTTAAGATATAATGTTGATTACCTTTTCTGTGCAGCCAAACGATGTAGATGATAAGAGCAATGATGATTGCAACAAGTGTGCAGACCACAGCAATCAAAATGGTTCAGTTACATGAACATTCACTGCATAACTCAACTGCAATAGTAGAACAAGAAACAATGCTAGCGCATTATAAAGCCACAACAATTTGGAATCTCTAATAGATTATTTATCTGTCTGATTAATAATTTAAAGGTGAAAATGTTTATCAGAGAGCTTTTTTAGTTTTCTTCTTTCCTCAGAATTTCCGATAGAAATTCAGTGTTTTTCTATTTTGCATTTTTGACAAAACATAAATTCGATTATCATTCAGATGGAACGCTCGACCTTAAAATCTCTCAAGAATAGAGGAAAAGTAACGTTACACATTACAATACATTTGTTAAAAAATGAAAATAAACTTTCTGCATTTCGCCTGTCTTTGTATTTTGCATTACACACGAGGTGAATAGGTGAGCAAAGCAATGATATCTGAGGTACAATTAGGGTAAATGGTCGACAAATCTCCGAGTTAGGAAATTACGTTAAAGAATGACGTTTACCATTTGTGCAATTTACTGTAATTTACAGAGACAATCTGGAATCATCCGCCAAAAGGCCCGGAAAATGGTATCAGAGTGAATGGACCACGAATTTTCTTACCAGAAATCTCAACCGGAAATTAAAACAGGACTATCTTTCCAATCGTTTCGTTTTTCCCGGAAATTCTCCACCGGAAGTAATCAAGAAGTTGGGTTCCATATACCTTCAGAACGGATTTCCTGGAGTGTGTTATTAAATGCCTTTGTCATAAACACCCATTACCTCCTGTTGGTCCATTTGTTGTGGGCGTACTTTTGAAGTCATATTCTTCTGTTGCTGCTATAGACGAGCTATTTACTTTGAAAGCTCCAAGTTTTCCACTGGCTGCAGCACTTTTCAAGACTGATATTGCTTGTTCTGTGGTGACATCTCGGTTAAATGTGAGAACGAAAATAACAATCACGCTTCCTGGTCTGAAAATAACTGAAGGATGTAGTTCGTTAACGAGGTACTGGCAAGTGAAGTACCGTTATAACGTACAGCCCGGGGCGTTCCTGGACAGTTTTTACCTGTAAGCCAGGGTGCACAAGTTGAAGTGCAGTTTTAACGTACAGCCAGGAGCGTTCCTGGACAGTTCTTACCTCTAAGCCAGGGTGCACAAGTTGAAAAAAAAAAAGGTTAATATCGCATAATACAGGTACATGATACAAGCTTTATGACCGGCAATAAACAAATCCAACAATTTCATCTAGAATCTAGATCGAAATTTGGCGATGATGTATCATCATCGTGCACTTTTATAAATTTATCAGCGTGTGATCGCAAGCATGAAACGATGAAAACTCAGGGTGAGCCCATGAAATTTCGAGCATTCAATCGTCTGCACTACCAAATGACAACCTTCTTGTTTTGGAAAAAGTACACTTGAACACAAGTAAAATTTTGTTTTATTTTTTTCCCGTATCTGTAAAAACTGATGCAAAGGCTATACAAAAAGTACTCCAGTTGTCTCTAGCTCTTTCTTTACTTGTCATTCTTGACAAAACTTGTTGAAATTTTCATAGTGAGATGATTCTCGGGCTTATAAAGATTTTTCCAAAATTTCAATTTAAGAAAAACTTGTCAGCCGGTGCTTACCTGGCTTAAAGTCAGGCACGCCCCTGACAGCAAGAAAAACTGATGTCTCGGATAGCCACATTGAAATCTTCATCAGATTGATCACTTACCTCAATCTTACAACTCTTGTGCTCTTGTACTCAAAGCTGCTATCACTTTGAAATGCTGCCCTCACCTTAAAATCAAGAGGAACGAAGTTAAAAATTGAATGATTCTCCGTGTTTCAGAGAAAGATACGGTTCTCAAGAATTGCTTCCCCAAAGACAAGTAATTAAGAAGTCTAACTCTTTACTTTTACGCCTGATAGAGGAAGAAGTTAAGTACATTTTGAGTGCATGAAATGACTATGTCAAAAGGATTCCTGTTGGAACGATTCGTACACAGCATCGGTTTTATAATCAGGCACGGATCCGGACGGGTTTCCACCTTCTTATCGACAACGGGCTGATTTTTTTTTTTCAATAAATACATTTTTAAGCATAAAAGTAACATTTCCCAGCCTTAATCTTGGTACCTGGCCAATATGCTGTCCAAAAGATCGGAAAGACTCAGAATCCCAGGGAATGGCATTTGGGAGGATTAAAATCCAAAACGTTATTCCGGGGAAGAATGTCCCTGGACACCTTCCAGGATCGCGCTTTCGCCGCTCGCCACCATTTCCCTTGATCTGCGCCTGATAACAGTCATTTCCAGGAAACTATCCTGGATAAAATAATTACAGTAGTTTTACAATAATTTATTCATATAATACATCCACGGTAGAAATGCAATTAAAGCATATTTATTGTAAACACATATGATAACTTGTTGTAATACTTACAACTTTTTCGAATCTTGCTATCAAGGACTGGGATCTTTCACTTCCAAGGTTCTCAAAATCTCCGTGATATTCTTCGTTAGTTATCTGCATGGTCACGTTTATTAACGTACTTCTTTGCTCTTATAAAAAAAAAGGATCATGGTATCATTATTCTTGGTAGAAAATAGTTTTTAAAGTGTCTATAACCCCCAAAATGTTTTTGGCTTGAATTAATTTTAACAATTATTCTAGGAGGGCGCGCTGGATATAAAGTGATAGCTACGCGCCTCGTTGGCTATAATCATTTCATATTCAAGAAACATAACGCAAAAAGTTTTGTTTTAGGTTAAAACCGCAATTTTCTAATGATTTTTTTTTATAGAGATGGGAATAGCCCTGTTTAAAAACACGACCGAGCCGCAAAATCATAGGAAAGAGTCTGGGAATAGTACAATTTGTGACGTCATTCCAGACCATTGATCAGAACTGTAATTGCTTCTAATCAAGAAATAACACACAAACTGCGGTGATAAACATGACAATAAAACGCATTGTTGGCAAACAAAAGTAAAACTATATCGTTTAACTTGACGTTTCGTATGTTTCGACATACATCTTCAGAAGTGACCGTTAGGAATTAAAATAACAACTAAATTTTAAATTTAAGATAAGTAACTGGTGGTTGGAATCTTCGATCTGTTTTGTTGCCTGTTTAGAACATCATTAATGTTGTAATTGACAACACCAGCAGGGTAACCGTTTTGTAACAACAACTTCCTCAGTTTATTTAAACAAGACCGCAAAAGAGAAGGTGACGAACAGATGCGGAAACAACGTGAAAGTGAGCGTGCGGATAAGGTTTACTTTATATTTCAGGGCCGTAGCTAGTAACAGGCAAACCGAGGCACTTGCCTCAATCACTTCTTTCGTTTTTGTCGTTTATAGTCATCATAAACACCCTAAATATACCTAGGAAGGTAATTTAACCACGGACATTGCCTCAGTCATAATTTTTCATTGACATTGCCTCAGTCATACTTTTTTTCTGGCTACGGCCCTGTATTTCCTAGGTGTGAAGGAGTCCCAGGCTACAAAACAGATCAAAGATTCCAACCACCACAGTCCCCAAAAAGGAAATAATCTTAGTTCTACCTTATTTAGGAGTACAAAGCAAAATTATTGCCAAACAGCTGAAGACCTGCATTAGTAAATTTTATGGCTGCATTGATCTTAAGGTTTTTTTTCTAAAGCGCTCATCGCATTAAGTTTCTTTTTCCCTACAAAGATAGAATTAACCGTTCCCAAATGTCAAAAGTTGTTTATAAGGCTACTTGTTGGGACTACCAGGATTTCTACTTTGGAAAAACAAAACGCAGATTGCATGACAGAAAAACTGAACATTTTAATGCGATTACGAGTAGCTGTCATGCATCTGCTATCGCAGACCACGTAACGTCAACTGGTCACAACTTAAAATGGGACCACTTTGAGATATTAGCAAAAGGTCGGTCAGATACTCATTGCAAGATAAAGGAGACTCTACTAATTAGAGAATTGAAACCTACCTTAAATGAAAATGTAAGCAGCGAAAAGCTGTATCTCTATTAGTTTGCATCTTTTATATACAAATTATTTTTAGCTTCTGTCAAGGTTATTGTTAATTAGTGACTTATCTTAAATTTAAAATTTAGTTGTTACTTTAATTCTTAACGGTCAGTTCTGAAGATGTATGTCGAAACATACGAAACGTCAAGTTAAACGATATAGTTTTATTTTTGTTTTCCAACAATGCGTTTTATTGTCATGTTTATCACCGCAGTTTGTATGTTATTTCTTGTTAAGCTACGACGAAGACCAAGAGTATTTACGATATTGCTTCTAATCAGCTTCTAGGACGAAAATGCCAGATAAATGCATTGTTTTTGGTTGTAACAACACGCCAAACAAAGATAAGGGTATATCGCTGCACCCAATACCTTTTGAAGGGGCTGTTGTCTCGCCGAAACACAAGACAAGAAAAAAAGTGGGTCGACTATGTCAAATCGAAGCGTGCTCATTAGGAGCCCATGAAGTACTTCACGAAAGTACTCGGCAGTTTGTGAACATGTTTAATTTCCTTCACGTCTTTCTCAATTTGTATTAGTAGGTTTTTTATGGTTTTCAAGAGTGCATTCCTCTCAAATATCTCTGCGTGTCTCATTTTATACAAGAAAGACGCGCTGGTCCGCTTGTGTCCGCTTCCGAGTCGAATCCTCGCAAAAACATCAAAGAAAAAGCAAGGAATCAGCATATTTAGTCGCTTTTGCAATTTCATTTCAAGTTCTTCCTCTATTTTTTTGTCTGCTTCATACTGAGTCAACCATTCGTTGTCTGCTATCGGCTCATTAGCATAGATCTATAGACATCTCCTGGCTCGTCGTCATTTGAGGTTTCTATCATCAGTGTTCGCTCGCATTTGATGAACCCTCGACCTGTAAGTTGTACTCGACATCCGTTTCTGCGCCACGGAATCCGAGTTAGAGTTAAAGCCAGCATCGCTGGATGACATCATGAATAGATTTGATAATCCCATTTCTTTTCAGTCAAATACAAGTTCTTTCGTCAAAAAAAAAAAGAAATAAATAAATAAACCGTGAAAACGCTTGATCCCATGCAGTAACCAAAGCAACGAGAGCAATTGCCTGGAATTCGGGCTGTATTCTACAGTACGGCCCACTTGATTTCAACTAGTTTTCTTTCCAGCACGCCTGATTAACCTCAGTGCTCGTACTAACCACGTTTTCTCTGTCCATACTGTAAGTTACGGATCCTCGGACCTCGAACTCGGTAGTAAGAGGTATATTATTACCTGTAACTTCAAGAAATACACTGGCAGTGTCATTTCCTACGCTGCTCTCTGGACTGCACGTGTACCTTCCACTGTCATGGAACTGAGTGGAGCAAAATGCTAAAGTGCTTCCCACACCGACGATCTCGTCTATTTCGTCACGCTTCCAATTTATAACTGGAGGAGGATTTCCTTCCGACAAGCAGAGAAGAACTGTATTTCCTCCGACTTGAACAGAGCTGTTTTGATATTTCATAATTTTTGCAGGATCTGGATGCAAGAAGGAAATGTTTGTTAGAAGCATTAAGAGATTTATATCAGACATTGTTATCCAACTCATTGTGACAATGTCCAAATATGGACCGCAAGCTCTCTATCGGGGTCTCAGGTGAGTGAAAGTAATAAGCAAAGGACCGCCAACGATAATGCTGTAAAACGTAGGATCTACAAGAGATCTAATCCATCGTGACACTTGGATTCCTTGCGCTATCCGGGCTACGTGGTGTGGCAACGCGTGGATCGGATGGCAAGAGAGTCCGAGGTACGGAACTTGATATCGTGAACGGGTTCATTGTGCAATTTATTGGCGCTCGCATTGAGCTGGCGTCTTTTAAATCTGCTACACCATGCCGATGAGTCCCAATAAGGACGAAACAGCTGTCCATGGTTGCAGCCCTACTTTATCGAGTCTCGGTCATGTTATTGTCTCGCAAAGTCAACTTTTTTCACGTAGTATCAGCCTTGCTTGTTACATGTATATTCTCAGGTGAGACCTATTGAGCTCCCGTAATAAACCTCGCGTAAGACCCCAACAGACAGCTTGCTCGCAGGCTTATCAGACATATATTATAGCCGGTTTGCACATGCCATGTGAAATTTAGATTCCGTCTGATTTTACAAATTTTAAAAGCTTTGCTTATTAGGGTATTCCGCTAGAAAAACGATATGCCATTGAGAAACTTCTCCGACTTCACAATATGTCGTGCCTTAAAGGGTTGTACACTTTCTGCCTTAGCCGTGTTCCCTACTGATTACTGATTGACCTTACAGTCCTCAGGGGTATCAAAGCTTATTTGTCAATTTGTAGTAATTGTAATTTGTTGTCCATGTTCACGCAAATCAGAATCAAGTTCAATAGACTACAGTTCAACTAAACACACTTACATAAAACATTTACTTCAAGCGTATGAGTAACTGGATCCCCTGCTCCATTAGAAGCTGAACAACGGTATGTCCCGGCATTTGTTCGGTTGACGTTTCTAATATTCCAAATGGGTCCCTTGTGCAATAGTTCGCTCACGCTTCCATTCTGAAGCAATCTTACCCAGGTAACATTTGGGGCTGGTGACCCAGAAGATTTGCAGACTAACTGGTGTTCTGAGCCTTCAAGTATAGTCTGGTTAGAGCTCACATCAGTAAGTGATGCTGGAACTGGAAGAGAATTGAAAACGTGACGACTTATCACTGTGAGGGGACCAAACTTCCTTTAAACATTTCAAAACGAATTATACTTCTTTACTTCTATGTTGTTAGGTCTCTGTCCTCTTTATACCATCATACACTTTGCATGGTTAAGACTTCTTATTAACTGGTAGTTGATTGCTATCCACACCCTTTCAATTGCCTATTATCCCCGAATAGAGATCGGCACCGAGCAAATGGTCTGATGATTTTATCAACAAGATCAATCCCGACCCATCTCTTCAACAGAGTGTGGAAAGCGCTTTTGTATAAACTATAGTTTTTAGTTTGATTCCCTGCTTTTCGACAGGTTTCTTCGGTGCTTCCTCTTCAAACAGGTAAAAAGTATGACTCACTTCCATTTGCTATTTCAAGGGTTTTCCTCCCTAATTAGCCTTTCAAAGGCTTCGTTATTTCCTGCATCGCTTAAACGTGTAGATGGTTTTCTGATAGTTACTAGTAAACTGCAACAGCGTATCCGTCGCATAATAACTCTATAATATTTAAACTGGACAAGCAAACGCAGTGTTATTCATCTTTAACTGCCTATTATACTTACTACAGTACTTCAGTTAAAAGCAAACATCAACAGTGGACGACTTAATGGCTAATACTTACAGTGTACAATGATGTCCATCTGATCTATAAGGACGCCATTGCCTGTGGGATTCAGAAATAGCGCAAATGTCCCTCTGTCTGATCTTTGTACTCTCAGAATTTTCAGCTGTGCCTGGGTGTTTGACACTTCTCCTTCAAATCGTCCAATGTGTTTTGACTCGATACGTAAATTTCCAGTAGAAGATGTTTTCGCTATTAAGTCACTCTCTCCACCGGTTTTAATGGTAAAATATGCTATCCCAACTGTACCATCAAGAGTGTAGCTCCACACAAGAGTTGCTTCATGCCCTTCCCGTGCATAAGATGGTCTTGAAGGCTTTGAGGTAAATTCAGTTACTGCAGTTTCTACCAGGCGTTCTGATTAAAGAGCAGGGTAGGGTAAAATGCCACGAACTCTTAACTCGTTAATTTTACCCCCTTTTAGCTCATAGATGACGTAGTCATACCATGAGGTATAGGAGGCATTTTGACGTCACTCACTCACTCACTCACTCACTCACTCGATTGTGATTAATTTATTCAAGTTCAAGTTCAAGTTCAGTTTATTCACTCTTATTCAAACATAGTATCAGCGTACAAGAATAGAAAAAAAAAAGTAAAAGAGAAACAAAGCTAGCTTACATGTACATTAGGCATTAATTTGGAATATTGTGTAGTGACCAAAGGAGCAGAGCTTTCGAGTTGGCCACTACCACAGTGCAGTTACTAGTTACTAGTGTGTAAATTATTATGTTATCACTGATTAAGGGAGATAAAAAGGTAAAATAAAGAAATAAATTAATTAAATAATAGAGCTAGATAATAATTGAAATTGACCTACTGATTGTCTAGTAACGGAAGTTTGTATTGTTTTTTGAAAGTATTTAGGGGCAGACACTTAACTTCAATGGGTATTGCCTCCCAGATATGTGATGCCACTACTCTGAACCTTGCAAGGCCATAATTAGATATAGAAGTTGGCCTATATAGGTTCTGATTAGTGGCATATCTAGTATCATAATTATGAACTGCAGAAGCGAGTTGAACCAAATCATAGAGAGCAGGAGGTGTTTCATTTTTGTGGAATTGAATTTTGCACACGAGGAAGGCAATTTTTAATTTAAAAATGTTTTCTAATTTTAAGATTTGTCATAGTGTAAAGTATGGTGCACGACTTTTCTTTTGTTTGCAAAAAAGATGCACCGAAGGCAATTATTTTGACTTACTTTGATTTTCTTTAATTTGGTTTAGCATGCAGTTCCCCTATTCATTTACCCTGGGTGCCAGAGGTTATTTTTTCCGTTTGAAGGAGGGAATTTACGCGGCGAAGCCGCAGCAACGACCGAGAGGGAAAAAATAACCTCTGGTCGCACGAATGCTGAACCTCATTTCCGTGCAGTTTCGTGTATCAGATGTCCAACCAAACCGGTTTTCATCGGCGGGGATACGTGATGTCTGGTTGTTATCATTTTTGACATTTCTGACATCAGATCGTTATGAAAAACGGCGCGTGTTGCAGCGAACCGTGAAAACTTATCGGTATGCTGGAAAATGTTGAGGATATCGTTATTACGCCGGTTAAAATTGTCCGCTCATTCGTCGACGATTTTTGCAGGGTTTGAAACACGAGTTAGATAGTTGATGGCTACGGGAAATTAAATTCATTCCATGGCGAAAATGCGAAGAAGCTAAACGTGTCAGACCGTTGTGGCGCGATTATCCGATGTTTTGGGATTTTGTAAACAAGACGATGACTTTTCACGGTTCTGCAGGAAATGCAAACGAGAGTTAGAAAATTTCAGAAATCAAGCAAACCCTTGTTTTGTAGGAATTTTCGCCAACCTGCAGTTCGAACCGCAGAAAAGAATCCACGATCGTTGAGAGTAGCCGCCATACTTTCTCTCCAAACCGGTTTCTCGGCTGGGAAGCCACGCTTTTCCTAAGCCAATGAGAGTTGTTGTTTATTTGAAGAACTAATCAGCAGACAGGGACAAATTTTGTCCCAAGGAAATGAGTTTCACGGCTCGTGCGACCAGAGGCCCGTCTCTCGTGTTCTATTTTGCCTTTTCAGGGATATTTAATTTTTTCAACGGGCCTCTGGAGCCAGGGTACTATTCATTAAACTTGGATGAAACATTTCTTCTGTGCCTTCCCCTGGTAAGTATTGTATTTGTTCGCGCAGTCCTCTTTGTTCAAGGTTTGCAAGTTTCAGGGGGTAATGCGTAGATTCTTGTTCGACGTTTTATGTAACATGAAGTGAATATGAATGGTGTCGATCAGAGCATGTGAAGATTGTAAAGCGGATTATTTTTCGTCCGCTCCTGTTGAATCTACCTTTGTGAAGCTGGAAAGTGGAAAGCTAATAGGATTAAGTACACAAGCTGCGAGAACTGAAAATGGAAATCGTTGAAAATTGCACGATGAAATTGCTTATCCTTTCGACGATTTTTCTTGTCACCCGAAGGAAGAATGCAGCAGGGAGGAATGAATGTCTTAAAAATCAAAACAAGTTATTTCGATGCCACTAGCACTGAAGGGCACGGTTGGAGTTCAAGACAAGAGAACAGAGAGAAAACAACGCCAAAAGCATATGTTTATGTAACAAAACTAGGCATGCTATGGCCACCGAGTGTTTGGAAATAAATTTCCTGCGCTTAAGACAAGGACCAAAAGCAACTAATTCGTTGGAGGAAAGGATTGAAACATTCAGATGGATTGAATCCCCCGTCGCATGATGAGTACTGCGTGTATGTTTCACACAACATACAACATTGCAATCGATACACTGAATCAACGTAAACAAATTAAAGTAACCAGCAGAGCTTTTATAGAAAAAAAAACCTATTTAGACATGCAACACATTTGTTTTGGGAGAAAAATATGATCGATTTTACTGCATAAACTGAGACATGCACACTTATTTATCGAGAATGAGATCGCGGCTGAAATGTCTGAAATAGCTTTCCAAGTCGGAGGTATATTACAATGAGGTTATTGTTATTAAATGGTATGTAAAGCCGCGCATTCTGAAATCTAGCCCCCAAAACACCGATCTTGTTCAGAAAGTCTATATCCTTTGGCTTAAATAAACGATCAGTATAAAAATTATTATAAAAAGTTTATTGTGGCAAAAACAGTTACCATACTGTAAATTTCTGGGTGTCAAACAACGCCCTCTTTGATGGGAGGTTGCGTGCGGGCGAGAATACATCACAACCAGTCTAGTTTGAAGACTCTGGGAAAGAGATTGCATTACTTGTCAAGTGTAGATCTGCAATTAGTGTAGCAAGATGCATCCATGAGCTGGCTCAGAGGAGCCTTTGATTAACTTTGAAGCTTAATTATTTCCCTGAGCACGTCATCAAGATGGTCATGATCATGATCATCATCCATTCCATCATGATCATTATCATGATCATAATCTCCTTTACTTGAGGCCTCCTTTACATGGAAGGAGCCAGGATGATCCTAGCACTCAGGTAGATCCTAGAAGGCTGATCATCCTAGCGCCATGTTTTCTGTATTCAGTTTACATTCAAAGGGTTGTACTTGGGCCTAGCGCTAGCACCATGTAAACTGCTTTCGCTAGGAAGATCCTAGTACCAGAGAGAAAAACAACAAACCAAACAAACATGGCGTTGGCTGGCGATCAGCGGCTACAGGAAGACAATTTCAATTTCGTCAAAATTTCTGCATTTAAACCAAGTGAAAATTTAGTTCGCCCTCTAGGATCTTCCTAGTGCTAGGATCTTCCTGCCGTCATGTAAACAGGCCCTTATACACTTCTTTAACGCGAAATGTAACAACGCAAAATGTAACAACCTTTTCGATAGATTACTGCCAGTAAAGCTTTCTAGTTACATTGCTACTCGCTGTGTGTGGATCGCTAAACTTGGTCACAACAGCCTTCAGCGCCGCCTTAGCTTTAGTATAAACCTGATGAAGTATGAGATTTTTCAAACTCCCAAATTAATAAACAGCATGTTATTTATGTTGCTGTCAGTACCACTGAGGGTAGCTAGGCCTACACGACCGGATTGGATTATCAACGAGCTCTGACTACAATGTGACTACCGTCCACTGCACAGATTAACGATATTATCTGTGAGCGCACCCTTCAGAATACAACTAACGATGACAATAATAAGCGTTGACCAAGAAGCTAATACTACTTAGGTTCACTTGTAATTACTAAGAAGCGCGCACACTTTCATCACTTCAGCATACCGAGCAGGGCGTCCAAGTTTCAAGCTTCTACCGCGTACGATAACGGAAATATAAGCAATGTTGCAATGTTGTGCGACTTCTAATGTCTCCAACTGTGATTGACAGGTGTTGTGCGATTTTTCTTGTTGTTTGTTTGTTTATCTTTAGAAGATATTAACATCAAGATAAAATCTTGAACTTGTCATGTAACCAGTAGTTTGTATAATTTGACTGACAAGAGATGTTTACCTTGACAAGACGGCTCATATGTCTAAACTTTCTTCGTTAAATATCAAGACCAGAGTTAGAGAGGTTGTTACATTTTGCCTTAAACATTTGTTACAATTCTCGTCGAAAGAAATTGTAACATTTTGCGTTCAACATTGTTACATTTCTCGTTATTGCTACATTTTTGCGGCTTAACAATGGTTTGCACATGAATTACTTTTTCGACAGAACAATTTCAGCGCTACCGTACATTTCCTTCAAATCCATTTGTAAATTGGTACATGTATTAGTTTTATAGCCTTAATTCATATATCGGTTTACATTATGTAAACATTAAAAAAAAACTTTTGTTCGGAAATTATAGTGCCCCAGAAATCTCAGTCAGTTAAATTATATCATATAGAGTAAAGACAACGGTGGCAAAATTTCTCGCAATTAAAGACCACGGCCAATAATATCTTCCCTACGCTAAGGTCTACTACTCTGAGCAAGTGATATTTGTGATTAATTTCAATTGTTATTTTAAGAAGCTGGAGCATGTGTTCGGGAACTCCGGCAGCCAACTATTCAGTTTCGTGGCTTGTCAACCGGAAACCAAAGCGTCGTAGCTTCACTCAAGGTTGATTAGTAATGTTTCATTTAAGCATATACCACAAGTTTCTATGGTTTATAGGCTGAGAATCTGGAGCATGTGTTCGGGAACTCCGGCAGCAAACTATTTAGTTTCGTGACTAACCAACCGGATACCAAAGCCTTGTACGAGCTTGAGTCGAGGTTCGGAAGGTTGATTGGAAATGTTTTATTTAAGCAGTATACCAGAAGTTTCTATGGTTCATAGGCTGATAAACCACGCGGGATGTTGGAAGAACACTCGCAGTTTTCGTAAATCACTCGCCTGCGGCTCGTGATTTACGAATTCTTCGAGTGTTCTGCCAACATCCTGCGTGGTTTATCAGCCTATAAACCATAGAAACGTGTGGTATATTGCTTTCATATAATAATTCACCAGAAGACGAACGAAATTTCCATGAGTTTACCAAGGCACAATAAACCATAGCATATTGACCAATCAGAGCGCGTGCATTGATTTGGTTATTATATAAATAAGTATATACTAATTGTATGAAGTAATGAAAAGACATCTCAACCAAGTTATCAGATGCTACTATGACTCGTGTCTTGATTTAAAAATGAGTTGAAACTTTATTTCGAGTCGGTGGACGGTGAACGGAATGGCAACTGAAATATCGAGTGAGGGCAAGATAAAAACCAAGTGGGCCACGCATGCTGTTGCTCTTTTCTGCGAAATTTCATGTATTCGACTGATGAGGCCTGGTATGGATAGATATTATTAGCTAAGGCAACCAGGTTTTTAGCAATGTGTCATTGCTTCCTTCTTATAGACTGGAAGTTATAGGTAGCTGAATTTCTTCAGTCGAGATGTCTGTTATTTCTTCAAATTGTTTCATTATTTACGTTACTTACCAGCAAAGGACAAATTGATAATGAAGTACAGTAGAAGGATGCCAACCATTGTCAACACTAGAGACGATTTTTGTAGATTTCATTCGGTTCATAAACTACGTCAGCATATTCAGCTTTGAATTTTCGCAGAAGCTGAAATGAAGCGGAATAAACTGACCTTTCCGGTCAGAAGATACAATGTCATCCGCATGAGAGGGGTACGGCGGAGTGAAGGAAAAAGAAAAATGGACATAGACTGAAGGTAAACAATACTGTCACATTACTGTATCGTTTTAGTTCCCTATAAATCTAGGTTTGGTCATTACCCTCCTGGTCATTGGCCCCTAACTCCCTCCCCCTTCTCACACATCAACAGCATAATTGAAATTGAAAAAGTGTTTTCACATGATGTCACGGCGGCCGCGTTGATGCCCTAAAACAAAGAAACGGTGGCCATGTTGGTGTCCCAAACTAAAGCTCTGGGAACTGAACTCTATTTTTATGCAAATACTTTCTTTTGTTTCAGTAAACCAATATGGCGGGTAGGGACGTGAATGAAAACGCCGTCTCCGAGGGAACTTTTGAGAGGCATTCTCCCTAAAAGCGTTCTGGCCAAAACGGCTTGAAAAATAGATTTCGCTTGTTTCTTGTGTGTTGCAAGATTTTCAAGTGCTTGTACTAGAACCACAATCCGCTTGATCGGATCTCTTAACTGAATATTTGGAGTCTTAAGGGATTTAGCCATAAAATCAGCTTTGCTATTTTTAGTTACTATTTAGTTAGCTACGGCACTCCTTTGTGTTGTCCGTTGGTCCTTCCAAAACAACCACTTCTTAAAAAAAAATGTTCATCTTAATCCAATGCCGTTTCCGTTTACTGCTGAAAACAGCGCCCAGTCCGAACAGCAAAGCTATTATGAATATTGCATTGATTCTTTGCTTTCTTTTCCTGCCAGTTTACGGTGGTCATGCAACAAATACTATAATCACGCAACTCGAGTGTATCGAGAAACTATTAATAGTAAAGATATTTTTTACTTATTTAAATGTATCAAGTGTAAATTGAACAAGAACGAGATAACGGATGGATTTTAACAAACAAACTCACCCCTATCGCAAAACAACTTACAAATTTCATCACTAAAAATTTTAGTACGTGTAAAGCTGAACAATAAAACGTCGTTAAATTTAAAAACTTCCGTCCTTGTTACCAACAAAAATAGTTTAAAGAATTCCATTCATACCTATATCTACCGCGCCTCATTTACGATGGTATGACATCATCGCTACATTAGCTACTCTGACGGCTTGCAAAAGCTTCAGGTGAGCTATAAATATTGCTTAATATTTTGAGGAACAATGAAAAGTCATTTGTCATGATTAACAGCGTAGTTTTCGTTCAGAGTCATTTTGAAAGTTACTTCATTTTCCAAGACCAGCTTTTGTAGCTTTTACTATGCGACATTCAGAAGATTTCTATTTCGGTACCTGGGAAATTTTAAATATAGTTGATATTAAATTTATGGAAAGTGCGTAACTCGGACCTTCTATTCTTTTTTGGTCGTTATATTGAGATAATATGTAGAATCTAAATGGGTATGAACCGTTGAAGTTTTTGCCCTTTCAACTGGAGCAACGGTAATAATTTCCAGCAGTAATACACTCAGCGCATGCGCGTGCTTCGAATTGCACTCCCGTTGGAACTCACAATGTAAATTATAATTAATCTTTTTGTCATGCCAACGGCTATTTATAGAACTTGGGTGGATACACATTTTTAGAAAACATGTTATTTAACCACCGTTTTTAAATTAGGTATTTACTGCGCCAATGTCTCGTTCAGGCGTGAAGAAATTTTGTTTTGTAAGTTATGTCGTTCTATGTAATAGCTTGATTAGTAATTAAATACTCTACTTCGTGTTATCGGTCACGAGCTGTAGCCTTTTCTGTACTAAGTCACGTTAAATCAAAAGTTTGTCATTGTTGTGTCGCTGAAATAGAAACTGTACAAAATCAAAGTTTTCCAATCTGTTTTATTACCTTTTTAACTCTGTATGCTGATTTTGCTTTGTTTGTCTTTTTCCTCGTTTTTTTGTCACATCTTCATGACTGCTAGAAATGATAAGAGCCCATCTTACTTGCTCAACCGGGATACTTCACAAATTAATGTGATCAAGTAAGCTGAAGCCACTCTAAAGGGCACTAACTGCTCAACCAGTTTGTAAAAGCATGCATTTCTTATATAATGATTCAAATTAAAGCTTGTATTTAAAGGAAGTTTTGGCCCTTTGCTAGATTTTAAGTATAGTAAAAGGACTAGATAGGCTGCAACAAACAATATTTATCAATTAGATTATGAGCTCAAGATTACTATCGCGTGGTAACTGTGAGGGCGCAGCCCAAATCAGCTATCGCACAAAAATCTCGAGCTCATAATCTACTTGTTTTAGTATAAATCTACTAGTCGTTCAAAAATAAACATAAATCCTCTTTGCAGCCCGAATAAACTATCACGCACAGAAACCTTGAGCTCATAATCTCATCGCAGACACTTCGAAAACGCGAAGGAGCGGCCGCCATTTTGTTTACAACCACAACAGAATAGATAGCGGGTAGCGTAGCCAATAAGAGAGCGGCATTCGTGATAGAAAGCTACTAAGTAGATTTACACATAAAGAATAGACATCTGAGCCGATCGCTTTTAGATCTTTCTTAATTCTAATTACTAGTCTAATAATACAATGATATAAGATGTAACATTTATTTGACAAAATCGAGTTGTCCGTGAGTTAACTCCCAAAGCGGAGCTTAGCGTGCCAGGCGATCTTTGGACTCCTAGTCAACCAAGTCTTCAACATTTGCGTACAGCTGCGTGTCATACGTTTTCATGTTGATCAACCTCTATAGTAAACGAAACATGGAATAAAATATGTTTTTGTACAGCGTTCCAGAATCAGAGGTTTACTAAACTGTGTAACTGTCAGCAGAAACAGGAATGGCAGCAATGGAAGGCAACAAATCTTATAATTAGTGGGTGTGTCTTCTGTCCCTTATGGTATCTAACACCGATTTCCAGGACTTTTAATTTGATGTATCATTACTACCAATCTTAATGAGTTGTTACCTTTATAGTGCTTTTAAAGACTGAATCCTCAATCATTGATGGACACGTTTTGAATTTTTTTCGACATAATAGGTTACCATAGGAACAGTATAACCTGTTAGAGGCACCCATAATTTTAGCTTTAGGCGATTTTTAATTCGAATGGAGCACTTCGATCCCCACTTTTTATATTATCGCAAAATGTTTAGCATAATAAGATACAACTATTTTAATGTCAAAAAATTCAGAGCCACCTTAAATTTACATTTTTATTACCTGATCGTAAGTTTTGTTTCTCCTGTTTAGGTAAGCCGCATAAAATATCGCACATGTTGAATATCTAAGATTTGATTACCACGTTAAAATTGACGTAAACACCATGATCGAAGGAAATACACTCGTCAACTAAAAGACGCACCTTGTGTTGGTTTTCCATTTGTTTCAGTTTGTTTCTCAAATCAGCAAATGCTGGTCTTTCATTGGGATCTTCCTGCCAGCACATCATCATTATCTCATACCTATTCGGATAAAAAATGCATTTCTATCAATGATTATGTAGGAAGTACTATTAAACTTGTTCGTGAAATGAGAGTCTTTCTGAAAGGGAAATAATGAACGCATAAATATTGTTACTGTAGTGTATGGTGACAATTAGAAATAGAAAAAGAAACACTTTTCTTGTTGGAGCAGTTGGCGGTGCATTTATCGAGATGTATGTTCTTTCGGTTTACATTTTGCAAATTAGGTTGACTGTACTTTTTTTTTTTAACAAGGTCTTTTATTAGGTTTCGTCCTCTGAAACTGGGAAGATGTGATTGTTTGATCCTTAATGAACTGGCTTTATATCACGGGTGGTAGATGTTCTTTATCAGTCACTGTACGAAAACTTTAACAAATGCGTCGTGTTTGGCTTTTATTTAAATATTGTTAGTAATCATAATCAGTGTTGACATACACATTAAAATAAACAATGCAACAATTAGGATAGCTGCCAGAAAGAGGTTCAGCTTACAGTTTATCATCCACGTGTTTCGGCTTTGGCATCCTGTATCCCTGCTGAAGCAAATTAGCAATTTTCCTGCCATCCATGCGGGGATATGGTGATCCGCCTGAAAATTATAAAAATATTTGGGAAATTCGCAAAAATCATTTTTTTAAGGACCAGGAATTGAATATAACAAGAGTAATCTCTTTTTTTCCGATGCTGTTAGCCGTCGTTTCCTTGTTTAGTTTCAATTGCATTCGATTGGATTTCGGTCATAAAATTCCCTTGGTTCCCTGTCAGATTACGTTTGCCATTTTTCCCTTCCTCAGTAGGTGAGCCTGAAATATTTTTTCTTTGAATAAATTTCAGTGGCGTTCTGAAAAATTGTGTTAAACAAGGACACTGCCTATAAAAGGGATAGCTCCTCCCCTCTTTGACACGCAATTTCTGCTTGAACGGCTTTATTCAATAGCTAGTTTTCACGTTACGCCATCGCCGCCACGTTGGAGGACGTAAACAATAGATCTCTCATTAGCTCCTTTTGTTCGTCCACCGCATTTGCACGTTTCACCATTGTTACCTGTGTCTCCAGAGATTGGCTGCAAACCACCTATATTATCGGACCCAGTGAGCAAGAAGAAGGGAAGCCAGTAATATAGAAGAAGGATATATAATGGAAGTGCCTCCATCATTCTCAGTCGAAGTTACTCAATTCTGGTCACTAAAGTTGGAAAACCTGAAGTTTAACTTTCATTTTGTGCGAATGCAATAAATTTTGAATTTCTCGTACCAACAAATTTGAATTTGGCGCCACAGATGTTCGCGGGTCGACGTCTAGAATGAAATGACTGACGGCTCGCCCAGTCCAACGTTCCTTACATAGGCAGTGTCCGTGTTTAAATTCTATAAATCAGGGGCGGCGTATTCAAAATGGCGGATGTTCAGAAAGCATTACGTCATGTAAACCTTTTTGTCACGCAACGCACTTAAGGCTGAACAATCTGAAACATAGCTTATTGGTGCATACTCTTGGACTTTTCCAATATTTTAATATTGGAAACAAACCTCAAAGGAACAGTGGTGAGACAAGGGCAAAGTTATAGTGATGTCGTGCCAGAAAAAAAAAACCTTACCTATGGTGAAGATCTCGTAAAGGAGAACTCCATAGCTCCATCTATAGAAAAGACATGTTTTTATGTTATAATTTAATTCTTTGATTGCACTCACGTGATAAGATAGCCATGCTGGTGCCAAAACAATAGAAAAGTGTAGCTCAAGGTTTGCATAACAATAAAGTCAAATTCCCAAAAGACTTTTCCGCTATTCTTCTTTCCACCAACATGGCCACCGTGACGTTAGGTGCAATCAAAGAATACCACTTTCCTCTCACGCCATTTTAAATAAATATTTTTGATAAGAATTGGCCTACTGATTTCCCCTATTCCAATACTGTAGATGGTGAGGACAAATACCTAGAGACCTTTCGACTTGAGTACTAGTAAGAACGTAATTGAGTGCAATTACGACTTTTCAAATCTAGTTCATAGGGAACTTTACCAACCTGGACGGGGACGGCAACGAAAACGTCATTTCAAAATATAACTTCCCGTTTTTACAACTCTTTCAAGATAATTCCAATTTGCTAATTTTGGAAAATGCTGACGAACTATCCAGGGACTAAATTACTAAGAACGGAGTAAAAGTAAAGGAAAACAAAGGCAAATTTACCGTCGTGCGCTCACGTTCTCGAGAAAACCTATTTTGGTTATTTCACGTTGTTGCTTTGCAGAGGACGGCAAAGAAATGTACCAAAATGTAAAAACGCACGTGCAGAGCGATTGCTTTTGCTCAGTAAACTCTATTGTTCTCCTTGCCGTTACCGCCCTCGTTGCTATAGCTCCCTAATCACTTGTATCACCAAACTTGTTTCTGCATTCTCCTCATCTGCTGGTAAGCCTGAATAAGGAAGCTTAAAGGTTTTCGGAAGGTGACCGGCTTGAAATTTACAAGCAGTACCTCGTACTCGATCTGGTACTTGTAATCAAGGTCCCTAATACCAGGAAAGGGATTTTTCTCCTGTTGTTTGTTATTGGGGACTAAAATTACTGCTGGAGACCTCTTTTCATTGACACTAAGGCTGTTTACATCTGGTTCCCTGGCAGATTTGCTGTAAATGGTTGGATTCACACTGAAGCGGAGACACCAATTAACAGTCGGATTTGTTTGATAAAACAACGCCAAGTCCCCTCTTCAAGCAGTAAATCGCTTATTAAACATTTTGTTCGTGCGAGCACGTGTGAGATACTCGAACTTACACATCACTTTTAGTAGTATATGTTCCATACAAGAGTGCTTCGCATGCAGTCCACTTAACAGGCAGACGGCCCTACGTGAGAGAAAAAAGGATAATCATAACAGTAAACCTGAAAATGTAACAGTGCTACACTAAAAACCAGACAAGAATATGAAGCCATCACCGTTACCATCATCCTCGTTATCATCGTTATCACAATCATCACCATCATTCTCTCCGAGATTGTTAATTACCTTTGTCTTTCGTTCATAAATTTTTCTTGTTTGCACATCCCTGGCCATTCCAAAGTCTGTCACCTTACATGTTTCTCCTTCTCCAACCAACAGATTACGAGCTGCAAGATCCCGATGGATGATCTGTAATAAATTGGGTTTTGATCAGCTTAAAAGGGTTGGGGTTTCCAAGATACCATCCACTGTTTTCGTGATTCTAGTTCTTTGTTTTATAATTGCATAAGACTGAATAGTGACTCTATTCTCAGCGGTCTCACCGTAGTGTATATAAGGATTAATTTTCTCTCTTTTGTCGCACAACCGCGTACCGCAAACGGCTTGTTGTTCCAGTTGTTCTTCTGTTATAATACTCGGTCTGCGCTGGTGCCTTTCGCTATGGCTGACGCTGACGAGCAATTGCAATACCCTGATGTTCAGAGGCGAAGAGCTGACAAGAATGCGGTCAACGCTGCTCAAGCAGTTGTTCCACGAATTCAACCTCCGCCTGCGGCATAGCCTGCTCTAGCCGCTCTTAACGCTCCGGCCGAGTCACTTTAGGTTTTTCTTTCTATCTGTTTATTCCGGTGTTTTATCGTATGTTCGCTCGTACGCGTTTCTGCTTGTTTTCGCCCGTTTGTATTGGTTTTGGTCATTCGTACTTGTTTTTTTGCCTCGTTGTTTGCTCGTTTGCTCGTTTTATTCATTTCAGCATGCCACGCTTTTTTATGTGTTTTCACACGTTGTCCTTTTATATGTTTTTTTTGCTCGCCCTTAGTTTTGCGATTTTTGGTTTTGTGCAGTTTAATTCTCATTTCTTTCCGCTTGCTATTGCCAAGTTATTTTGTTAGTTTATTCTAGTATTCTTTTTGCGAAGGTCCCGTCATTTTTGCGGCTTAACATAAGGTCCCGCTTGTTTATTGTGGTATTATTTTCGCGGGTTTACTTAAGGTCCCGCTTCTCTGTTGTAGTATTATTTTCGCAGGTTAACAGGAGGTCGCGCTTGTTTATTGTAGTATTATTTTCACGGGTTAACAGAAGGTCTCGCTTGTTTATTGTAGTATTATTTTTCGTAGGTTACCAGAAGGTCCCGCTTGTTCATTCCAGCGTCATTTTTGCGCGTTAACAGAAGGTCCCGCTTGTTTACTGGCGTACTTTTTTTTCTTGCGGGTTAAAAGAAGGCCCCGCTTGTTTGTTGAAGTATTATTTTCGCAGGTTAACAATAGGTCCCGCTTGTTCATTGTAGCATCCTTTTCGTTGGTAAGCAGAAGGTCCCGCTTGTTTTTTATGGTTTTTTAGTTCACGCGTTTATATTTGGTCCTGTTTTCTGTTTCTTAAAATTTTTACTCTTACGGTACATCATCTGGTCTTGTTTTTGTTTATTATGTTTTTACTCCCCATAGGTCCTTGCTTATTTTAAGCTTTACCATTCCCAACTGTTCTTTTGCTCCCTAGTCTATGTATGGTCCATACGGGTTTTATCCTCTCCCCTATTTAGTTCGCTTTTCCAATGGCAGTGCCTGGAGGGGTGACTTACACCCTCTCAGACTACCGGGCGCTAGGGCCGCCATTCCCCGGGGGATTCCTCTTAGTTATTAGCCTCTCCTTTTGTCAGCTTTTGTTTCCACCTCTTCTATTGTGTTTTCTTTCAATCGTTTAGCACGTTTTTCTAACCCCAGGGATGGCGGCCCATATTGCCATTATTCTTCTGGCTTCTTACAGACTTAGGTTTGGGTGGCTCGTTTTCACTAAGTTATGGCCCTTAGTTTTGAGTATGGGCGGTTTGGTTCTGAATGTGGGCACCTCGTTTTGGGGGGATGGATTATGCCCATCTTGTCGGTCTCGTACATTTTTCCCCCTGCGGGCTTCATATCACCAATGCCATAGGTCTAGGACGCCAGGGCTCCCATGGGAGGGGAGGGTGGGAGAACCGCTGAGGGAGACCACAGGATGGGTAAGTACAGATGAGACCAGGCGTAATACCAACTACCACGAAGCGTACCACGGGTGTGCGACAAAAGAGAGAGAATTAATAATGACATTTTCCTTATATTCGCTACGTTGAGACCGCTGAGAATAGTTTACAATTTACCCTCGTGCATGACTTGCCAACAACAATCTTTCGAGGAAAATCAAAATGAAAATCACCGCTTGGAATGCACTTTCCTGTAGCCCATGACCGTTAGGTATTTATAGGGGCTTTATACAGTTTATGCAATCTGCGATCCACCAAAAGTATAATCGTATTAGCTAGCTTTCACGAAAGGAACTTACAGATCTCGATGAGAGGTTATTCATCCCATCAGCGGTTTGCCAAGCAAACTTCATCAGCTGCTGTGACGTCAGACTTGTTTGTGGTTTGATATCCGGGTCCTTGTAATAAGTGTCATTCAATCCACGGCTCTTCCTCAGGTAACCCAATAAGTCACCATACGGGACGTACTCAATCAACACCAGCAATGGCTCTATGGTAAAAATCCCAAACTACTAATTGTTCAAATATAATTCTAATGCACTCAGGATCCCAAGTGAGCAAAAGAATCTCAAACTGGCATCTATTTGCAAACGTTTACACTTGTTGTGACAAGGAAGGTCTTTTAATTTTTTCTGCTCTGCGCACGACTCAAAAATATTATATTGTACATAAGTAATCTGGTGGGTCAGTTCGTGAACATTTTCATATGCATAACTTCTCGAGTAATTTATCACTTACAAACAACTTCTGCTTGGCTAGGAATGAAAGAATTCTATCTCATCTAACCCCTTGTTTTGGATGCCGATGTGGCTGGAATTTGCTTTACAAGTATACGAATCTCTACATCTGAACTGGGTCCGTAAATCTGTATCTGGACATCACACGCTATGACGCGCGTATTAATGTACGAAACATCTCAGACTTAATGTCGTAGTGGCACCTCACCAGATTTAGTGACGCATCCCAGCAGCGTGATGACGTGTGGATGAGGTTTCAGTGTCTTCATAACTTCAAGCTCAGATAACAAGTCTTTCCTGTCTGACTCAGGAGCAGCAGCTGCAAGATTCCATTGAAATCTAAACATATCATTTCTGCTTGTGCTGTACTCGTTTGATACCTTAGTTAGTTGCAGGCAACATTCGGCGAGATGAATGTATTTTACTAAGCGTATTTTGCATTTGTGACTGATTTTGATTATATCATGTGAGATAATCTATGGAAGCCAAGGAGGCATTTAAACTAGAGCTCAAAGTGGACCTCTTTAAATTAGCTTTTAGTATTATTGCGTCTAGTTTTATATACATCCACAGATTATATTTATCATCATCATCATCATCATTATTATTAATTGGCACCTTTCAACATTTTCACAGCCACTTGCGTTTTCGGAGACCTCCCTCGTAGACCGACGGCTGTTCCCTTGGCAACCTGACCAAAGGCACCTTTACCAATTATCTTTTCGATGCTCACGTGTTCCCTTGGAATCTCCCACGAGCGTGTTGATGGATGTAGAGGCGCGTATTGGGTAATTTCCAAGGTATTTATTTGTGGGCGTTGTGACGAGTCGTGTGATCTGCGCTCTTCATCTAATGCCATGTACTGGCTTCGAGAGGAACTTCTTTCAGACGCTTGGTGTTTTGTCACTGTAAGATTTGGCTCAAGATCGGACATTTTTACTGCAGTCTACAGACGGAAAAGATAAGAGAAAAGTACCAGGGAATTTTGAGGCTGCAAGTATGTGTATACAACCTGATTTACTTTCTCGACAATTGTAAAATTCATTAATAATTCATGAGTTATAACCAATCTGCGGGTAGTATTTGAGTCACATATCTACATCCCTAAACCCCAATACAAATCAACTACTGCATTAAGTTTCATAAAAGAGTCCTGCTCAGCTAATTAGTATGCATTAACTTTGATACAGATCTCTACTGAATAGCTTGACAAACTCAACCTATTGTTTCATTTCACACGTAAGATAAAGCCCATAAAGGTCTCCCGCTCATATTTTATCTGTTATATAAAGAGCTGATTCAAAAACATACTTTGTTTCTTCCCTTTTCGACGAGTGGATCTGGATCGTTCCTTAAACAAAAATATCACAATGAATGAAGGATGACTAGCAAATGTTTTCCTAATCTTTGTAAAAGGCCTTCTGTACGATAGCTGCAAACAAATTTCGTTTCGTTGTGTGTTGCATTATTTTTATCTTTCTATAAAAAACATTGAAAATTAAAATATATTTTCCTTTTAATCAGCAACGATGGTGCACCCCAGGTTTTTTATCAACATTGAATAGCCTTCTTCCTTAACTTGTAGTTATATCCCTTCTCAGTCTTTATTAGAAAAATTGAGGTAATGTATATATTAATTAACTTATAAAGAATATATATGTTAAGTTATCAGTACAAAATGATCCCGTTGTTCAATTTTAACAAGGAAGGCATAAATAAGGTTACTGCAGTATTTAGTTACTGGGCTACAAAGCTGTGGTAAGCAGTATTCTTTTGTATAACACATAAACAGGTCCACAGAAAGGTTAGTTTGGCAAGTTTCTTACCTTTCCTTTCTTCTAGTCTCTGAAAAACAATGCAAACAACACCTGAATGTAATAAATTAGTTTAGATTATATTTTTGCAAATATATGCCAAAAAAGGAGCTCAGTGCTCCAATAGAAAACAATTTCCTCTCTAAAAGTCCATCGGTAATAGAAACCTAAAGATTCTCTTAAGTGATTTCGTCATATTCCAAACAGGAAATGAAAGCTAGTAAGACGACCGTAGTCAAGGCTTCATTGACAATTTCACAGAAACACAATCCAGGGCCGTAGCTAGTAACAGGCAAACCGAGGCACTTGCCTCAGTCACTTCTTTCGTTTTTGTCGTTTATAGTCATCATAAACACCCTAAATATACCTAGGAAGGTAATTTAACCACGGACATTGCCTCAGTCATAATTTTCCATTGACATTGCCTCGGTCATACTTTTTTTCTGGCTACGGCCCTGCAATCTGATTACTAACAAATGCAAACAAAGGACGAAAGTGGAAGTGAATCAATAAATCAAAGGAAGTTTTCGGCCTGAGAGAGAAATTACCAGAAAAATAAGTAATGGTAATAGGACTGAGTGGAGTCCAATTCAGTCTGTAATCATACGAGTGATAACAAAATCGGACGACCGCGCAGCGGGAGTCCGATTAGTTTTTCACGAGTATGATTACAGACCGAATTGGACGACACGAAGTCTTATTACCAATTAATCATAAAAATTACAATTTCCGAGAAAAGAGGAAGAACCAAGTTATAAAAGGGAAGGAAATTTTGCATTAAAAGACTGACAAAGGAAGCGTAAATTGTTTAATGTCGCTCTGAAATTGACTACGATCAAAGTGTATGGTGATTGTAACCAAGATTGTGATTAGTTGATTTAAACTACAACTTTGAATGTGATTGGTTGATTTAAAATACTACTTTGAATGTTATTGGCTTATTGAACTGCCCGATAACAAACTGTCCAATAACAAAGTGTCCAATAACAAAGTGTCCGATAACAACTTGGCACGTGAATGGTGAAAATAGGAGTTTTTTTAACCAATCACAACCGAGGAAATTGTAATTTTTATGATTATTTAAGATATAATGTTGATTACCTTTTCTGTGCAGCCAAACGATATAGATAATAAGAGCAATAACGATCGCAACAAGTGTGCAGACCACAGCAATGACGATGGTGCAGTTACATGAACATTCACTGCGTACCTCAACTGCAATGGTGAAAAAAGAAGCAATGCTAGCGTGCTGTAAATGATGATGCTAATCTTTATAGGGGTAAAGCCACAACAAGTTTTAAACTTGAAAGAAGTCATTTGCTTTACAATATTTAAAGTTGAAATATTTTTCAAGTAGGTTTTTAGTTTTGCTTCTTTACTAGAATTACATTAAAATATACTAACGAACGTGCCAAAAAATGCTTTCCTCAATGCAAAGCTCTCAATACAATTTCATGAAAACAGAACGCAATTTCATTGAATGTACCCTGTACACTGTACCCTGAAATCTTATGAAAATGGAGGAATAGTAACGTGACATGCTACGCAACAGTTACATTTCGAATAAAATGAAAATATCAAATAATGTACATTTTGTCTGCTATTGTATATAACAATCATCCTTCAAAAGCTCACTGAATATCGCTTGATACTTAGCCGATCGAGGCCGTAGGCCGAGTTAGCTAAAATCAGGCGATATTTCGTAAGATTGAGCAGGATAATTTTTATTATTCAACACTTTAATGACAATGCAAGGCTCCATTTTCGGCATTTATTGCTAAAAAAGCTGAAAATTTTTTTTCTCCGCGACTTACAAAATTACGTACATCGCAGAATATCCGCTGAGTACACATGTCGAATATTGAGCGCGCTATGACCATATCTGGACATATCTCAATGTGTTGAATAATAATTTAAATTATACGCATGTTGAAAAGGTGACAAGGAGTGATATTGGTTTTCTCTTGGGCACACTGAACAGTTCACGATTTGGTTAAATGATAAACAAATTCCAGTATCGAAATTGGCGTTTGTGTCATTTCCTCTCAATTACAGAGATAATTTGGAACTGTGCGTTAAAAAGCCCGAGGAACTGGCAAATGTTTGTTGCTGACAATCCTATGATTAGCATATGCCATGCCTTGCCTTGGCTTGTCTTGAATTGACATGCCTTGCCTTACATTGCATTGCCATGTCATGCCATGCCATCCCGTATCATAAGGCATGCCATGCTGTGCTATTTCATGCCATGCCATGCCATGCCACCATCCATACTATGCCATACCATACCTTACCTTCCCATACCATACAATGTCATGGCAAACTATATCTTGCTATGCCATGCCATTCCATACCAAAACAAGGCATTCGAAGCGTATAACGCTCATAACCCGCACCTTATCCGATGTTGCACGTAAGGCCGGTACAAAAATGATAGTTCGGTGGAGTAGCAGACCCATGACGAAAAACCCAGAGCTCTTGAACTCCGGGTCGAAAAGGATCAAGTCACATGACATATCGAGTTCACAGCAGTGGAAAGAGAATGTTCCGAAAACTGGGTCTTCCTTATCTTGCTAAGTGGACAGCACTACTTAAATTACTTGCAAACGCTGTTTAATGAATTCGCATTGACAAAACCGTACTTAAAAGTGAAAACCAAAAATCGCTCTTGTTCGCGTAAAATGAAAATGCATGATGAATATACAAAGAAATTGTAGCATGTGTTGCACGGATAGCGCAGTGGTGAAACCACTCGACTTCCACTAATGTGGCCCGGGTTCGATTCCGGGACTCGACGTCATATGTGGGTTGAGTTTGTTGTTGGTTCTCTTCTCTGCTCCGAGAGGTTTTTCTCCGGGTACTCCGGTTTTCCCCTCTCCTCAGAAGCCAGCACTTCTAAATTCCAATTCGATCCGGAATGCTCGGATGCTCGAACGTTCCATACATGAGGCCCCGGCTCGGGAGATTGGGCGACCACACTATCGAGCTTAAATAAAATTGATTTGATTTGATTTGAAATGGACCATCATGAAATACTAGTGTATATTAACCTTGCCGCACTTCCGTAATGAATTTCATTTCTCTTGCAACTGTACCGATAACAAAAGCTTTGTGCAGTCTATGTGGTTGTGTAGATACACCCAAGATATAGTTGAGTTGCTTAGTACAGATTAATTATCAGCACTGACTTTTTTCCATAAACAAACAAACAAACAAACAAACAAAATAACTTAGAAATGAAACGAACCATCAGGCTCTGGAGTAGTTTTGCTTGTTGGTGAGGCAGTTGTACTTGTTGTACGTGTGATAATTGCGAGGATTCCTACAATGGATGAAGCGTTAATGCTCAGTTCCCCAAGCTTTCCATCCTGTACAGCATTTTGCAAAGTGGAAATAACAAAGTCTTCTACGACAACCATACTAAACTTCAAGACCATATCCAGGATTACACTTCCAGGCCTGGAACGTAACAAAAAGTTTAAAACAACCATTAAACCGAAATATAAGGGTTTTAGAACAACTTGAGACCCGGGACAAGATGTCAGGAGGAGGAAGAAGAAGAAGAAGAAGAAGAAGAAGAAGAAGAAGAAGAAGAAGAAAGTCAAAACGGGTGCGAGAATGTGAAGAAGAAATGTCAATTTTCTATTCGCATTTTATCCCCGAAATTTCTCCTTTACTCGCCCAGACTACATGCCTTTAGGTCTCCCTGGATGGTTAGAATATGGTGCTGAGGAAAAACCTGTCCAGACTCGTCACGAACGGTTAAAACGTATTTTTTCGTTTGCATTAAAGAAATTTCTGCAAGTATTATTGGAATAACCGCACAAGTCATCTGAAAAAAATAAATTGAGGGCCTGAAACATTTAATTACCTGCAACCAACGACTACTGAGCCAGTGTAACCAGCTCTGTTCCTAAAGATCCTGTCCACCTAAAAGATAACCATGTCCAAAATAAGCTTTAAGAAGAAAGCTCATACTACAGGTACATCCAGCTGTTAACTAAGACACCACCCTCCAAAATAATATGCAAATTAAATACACTGTGCCCAGATAAATTAAACATAGATCAAATGACAATAAATTTATTATCACTTTTTCTATGGACGTTTTGCGTGTCTTTTTTGCAATTTCCAGAGGGTAGGAGGTCAAATCGACCTGGCTATTCAATATAAGGGGTTACCACGGAGATTTCGCTGGTCCACAACACCGAAGGCTCTATCTTTGTTGTCACGCCAGCTGTCGTTTATTTATAAACGATCACTGCAGCTGCAATTCGTTACGTATTTGATTTATAAGTGTGTTTTTCGAGTCATTTTCCACCTCAGAAGCCCTCTGCCTGGCATCATAAAGCTGGGTTGATGGGTAGAGGCAATCCTTTGAAAGAAAACAGAAATGAGAAACAATTTCACGCGAAGTAGGCCGTCGAAAGCATGCGAGCGAGTGATGGCCATTCAAGGAGTGAAGTTGTGCCGTTTTGCGAGTGGATTCCAGGACCTGGCATGGCGAGTTTTGACTTGTAAATAAGGCAATCAGTGTAATATTTTGTCAGCTGGACCAGGTGGCTCGACAGTTATAAAAAAATATGTCAAATGGAAATTGGCAGACTTCCGTGTCGTCGTTACACAAGAAATACGCAGAATTCCACTGAGTCACAGACGCGAAAATTACAGACAGTGTGAGCAACCGAAATCAAATAGCGATCCACGACGCGCTCAAGAAGTGAGTAGGAAAATGTGGAACAGATTGCAAAAGTCGAAGTTGGAGTCGAAGTTTGCTGCAAATGTAGACATTTAGCTTCAAGAGGAACTGTTGTGTTAAAAACTTGCAGACAAAGCTGCGTATTTTTTGTGCGGTCCGAGGGCGTTTTTGGGTTTGCAAGAGAATAAATACTCATATTCGATGATAATTGGGACTTTTGGTCAGTTTCCGGGGTGCTAAAGTCTAAACAAATGATCACCTAGTAATGAAAATGGTTGATTTTAAACATAGTCCGAGATCTGGGGAAGTTGTAGGTTTTCAAAGCATGCGACGTTTACGTCACAAATTTTGCTGTCCTGTTAAAAAAATTAGTTGAAACACACTAAACTTGAAAGTTACCCCATCTGTAAATTTCCTCAATGAGGATCCTTTTGTGCAATGTTCACATGTAATGATGGTTACTGAGATATCTTTGGCTCCAATAACTGCAAGAAAGTGAATCCAGTAAGCTAAGAGATTACTTTACTTGTATGTACTCTTTCCAGAAACTAAATGAGCCCAAATCCCCTAAAGAGTTGCTTGAAATGAAAACAACTGTATCTAGTTTAAAGAGTAGCAAGAGGCTACAGGTAACTATACTCGGGCTGGTTGCTTAGAATGTACTTCAAGTCCATATGCATCATGCGTCAATTCCCTTATTTAAATATTAAAATTGTTTTGAAACATCTCCATCGTCATGTCTAAGTACCTTAAATTCTCCTATTTCATTATCCAGTGACTCCATTGTTCAGTTAATAGAGCGCTGGGGCATGTATCCAAAGGTCGCGAGTACGAATCCAGTACACTGTAAAAGACTTTTTTTCTTTTGAAATTTCAATAGGCTCCCCAAATTTAAACAGGCTTTGGAATTTGCGACACCAAAACAAACGAACAAAAACCGTGATCATACAGTAGGTAAGTTTTTTATCTGTTACTTACACTTTGCAAGAATTCTCATCACATTTTATTGATTTTAACCAGCTACATAATGTTGATTTCTAAGTTTGGGATGAAATTAAAACCAAGTACATCGGGTACCTTCTCTCACAACCAAAATTCTCTTACAATACCAAAGAAAGACATCGCACTATTTTCTCAATGACAAAGCAAACCATACATACATTCATATAGTCTGAATTTGGCTATTTGTTCCAAGTTTCAACCCATTATATTCCCCGCTAAGCATACCGAGAGAGGCAGTAAACTGGTGAAGTAATTCTAAACAAAACTGAAATCGTTAGTTTTTGGTTTTCTCTGTTTCCAATATCTCTTGTAGCTTTTCAAAGTTATGTTAGTAACTCACGACAGAACGCCTTCAATTAGATCCAACTCACCAAGACTGATAGTTGCTGAAGCCTGACCCATTTCATTTGTTGCGGTGCAGGTGTAGTTAGCCCTTGGTGTCAATACTTTTGAAATATTTAGGAACCTGTTGTCACACACACTTTCCTGGGGATTACATGGCTCCCAGGTAATTGTAGGAAGAGGATATGCTTCTACTTGACAGTGAAGAGATGCATTTCCTCCTCTGGCAGCATAATTCTCTTCTTCAAGTGTAATCCTAGGGAAACTAAAGTATACCACGGTAAGTTTTGCGGGTGTGCCAAACTAGGCAACATCTTTCTCTTCTCTAAATCGAATACAGATGCCAACCTCTGGACAACAACCCCTCCTTACTTACTCCAACTCCTCGCTCCCAAACGAAATCTGCTCCATTTGAAGGGAAACTGGAACATTCAGTTGTCGCTGACATGACAATGATGACAAAAGCTTATTTTCTTTGAAGCAGGTTATCAGGAGAAACTTTCGCGAAAATGTAAACGGGACTACCGATACCGGGATTTACCGGTCATCGAGATTTTGAGAATTAAGCAGTTTTTATTTAGAAATAAAATTTCTTCGCCTTCTTCGCGTGAGTTAGGTCAGATACCGGTCAGCCCTACGGGAGATCGGGACGATTCGTTCCGTATCCGGGAGACCCCAGGTAATCCTGAAGATTTGGTATGTATGTATAAGGCCAGTAGCTTGACTACAACAAATTAAGGGGGACTAACTTGACTACAAAATTAGCTAATATTGTTGCTATGGAAAGTTCTATTCCCAACCCTCATATGTTGGAAACCCTAACTTGCACAGGCAACTGTTTGGCTATGTTTTTACAATCAAAAAGGTTAAAAGATTTTCGAGTTACAACCATATTTGGTAAGTCACGTGACCAGAAAAGAAAAAGGCCTAAAACCTAAAACTCGAGTGGCGTACACTTCTGGATATCGAAAATGGTGCCGATGGTTAATGAGCGCCAAGGTGCGAAACTCTATGTATCGATTTTTGGAAATTTGCGTTTTTGTGAGATTTATGACGTCATAAGCACGCAAATTCATACCATTTCGTCATTATCATTGCGGTTATGTACGTTAACAATAATTGCTTACGTAGGCTTGTAAAGAAGGCTGGGATATCTCTGATTGGCAAAAAAATCGGAACTTCACATAATTTTCTCCAAGTTTTAGGGATTTTTCTCTCTAAAGCGCGGTTGGGGCCTGGGGCAAGTTGCGCATGCACAATAACAATTTATAAATTTTACATGTTCACCTCTTCGCACATTTCACCATATAGTGGCAAAAACACCGAAAAACGTGTTTTACAATACAATCCGTAAAAATCCATTAGCAAAAACACTAAGTCTGTAGTTAAGTTAGTCCCCATTAAGAATAATTTAGCATGAGAAGGAGCGTATACAATCTTGCACCTCGAGTCTTCGTTCCTTCCTGTGGACACTTTTTAACCGCGGTAAAACGTAAAAAAATAAGAAAAGTGCTTTAAAGATAACGTTTTTACGTTGAGAGCTCAAAGATGATAAGTTTTTCGTCAGTTTGTGAGTTTACTAAGTCATTTTATAAATTACTAAAACAGTTTTAGGAACAATAAGGTGAATCGGTTTTCCTGACGTCACGCATTGAAACAGAAAACAAAAACACAAAGCGCCGAACAGTTTCCACATTCTTCGCTTTAAAACTTTTTTAGTAATTCATGAAATAATTTAGTAAACTACAGACTGATGAAAGACTCATCATTTTTGAGCTCTCAACGTAAAAACCTTATCTTTAAAAGACTTTTCTTACTTTTTTACGTTTAACCGCGGTTAAGGACGCTTGAAGAAACTAGTGACTCTCGAAAGACCCTCTTCAGGTTACTATTCTGATTGATTTTTTTTCCAAACAATTCAAATTACCGGAAGTTAAACAGAACTCTAATGTAACACTGAGCTCCAAGCGTGCGCAATTCAATCGGAAGTACGATATATTCGGACTTCCGGATCATATGGTGGATCAGTCGTTTATTTCCCGACCGCTGCGGTCCAGGTAAGCGAAGACTCTGGATACGAGATTTTTAAATAACAACTGAAAATCCATGCGCAAAACATATATCAACACAAGAAGAGGCAACAAAAACGGGATTGTTTTAACCTTGACCTTATAATTGTGCTCATACTTACCCTTGCAACATTGCTGAAGGCTTACAAAAATCAGCCTTCAATAACTAACATTGATACAATTAGATTTTTTTCGCAGCATTATATAGCTAATACCAGACTGAGCCCATGCAATGGTAAGCCCGGGATATATAAGTCATTGATTTAAACTTGTTAAGTTCTTTCAAGCAACTCATTTTGAGTTTTTATATTTCGTAAAAGCCCTAGCCTAAGAACGTCTGCGTGGGAGGCTATTAAAACCCCTGTGTTAGTGATTGTGAGTGAGATTTAAATTTCTTTCCCTAGCTTTTCTTGTTTACATAAATAAACAGCAACACTGGTTTTCTCCAATTGCTCGTATTAATAACTTGATTTGCCTAATTGTTATGGATCTTTTGTTATTATTCTGTCCACTCATCTTATTGACCGAACTTATTACCTGAACACTATAAAATTAATACAATTAAAGAATACTAAAATACTTATTCCAGAGAACTGGTGACTAGTTGTGCGGAAGCTGCCAATTACAATAACATCACTTTCCTATTAATGTAAGCAAGCCTCTGTCACTCACATAAAACGTCTTAGTAGTTTTTACAAAGCATAAGAAACAAAACACAATCAAACCAATACAGTTGAATCTCTTCAATACGAACACCGAGAGGTGTCCGTATTACGGAGGTTACGAGTATTAAGCCATTTTTACAGCCCCAGTGGGGACAGACAGTGCACTTTTAGCAACAAATAACACAAAATCGTGTTAAGCGTCTTTGACATCCAATTTAATTTGACGGTTTCTTGCTCGTTTGTTTGCCGTACAGCAATGTTATCGCCTCTGTAACGTTTTAGCACAATCCAAGCAAAAATGTCTCACTTAGATACACTACAAATAAACATCTAGCAGTATGTGTGCATGAGCGTACGGAGTTTGTCCTGCTTAACTGGCTTTAAAAAGTCTGTGATGTTTTTCTAAACACTTCTCTCCACGTTCTTTTTCGCAAACAAGGACCGCGTTTAGAGAAGTTCGTGAGCTAATTTGGATTCACCTTGCGAGGTTAAAAAACTGGACACATGCTCAAATTCCACTGAAGCCTCACTATAAGAGATTTTTATTTTGAAGTAGTTAATATTAAAGGGTCCGTAATAAAGAGGCTACGTTTGTATGAAATTGCCTCAGCGCCCTTATTTGAGTGTCCGTTGTCCGCATGAAAGAGGGTCCCTATATAGCAATTTTGCCGTAATAAAGTGGTGTCCGTAAAGAGAGGTTCGACTGTAATGCGTTCACCTGTGTTCACTTCTTTACAGATGTCTTTCAGGAACAACAAAAATATCCGAGTGTATAGGTAATGTTGGAAAACACTATCATGGAAAGCAATAACATGTCAGTTCCAAAAAAAATAAATGTATCCTTACATCTGACAACAACTCTCACTGTATGATTAACTGCATCTCCTGCTCCATTGTCAGCTGTACAGCGGTATGTTCCAGCATCAGCACTACTAATGTTTGGAAAGTTCCAACTGGGTTCCCTGTGCAATACTTCACTGTTACTACCATCCTCAAATACTCTTGTCCAGGTGATGTTTGGAGGTGGTGTACCAGACGCTTCACAGAACAGCTGCAGATTTGTGTGTTCATTCACAGTTTGAGGATCACTGCTAACATTTGTCAAGTATGCTGGAGCTAAAAGGAATACAATATTCTTTTCATCATCCACATAAGACTAATAGCATATCATGACTATTATTATGTGTTGCAGCACTTGTTGCATTGGTAGCTTTACACCAGCAAAAGCTTCTTGCTTTGGACGTAAAATGTACTTACCACAGTCAAGATCACGCGATACATAATGTTCTCAGAACAACCACCACAGGACACCACATGTGATCACAGAGCATGTTTATGCATTACAGATGTACACAAAATTGATACAAGCTTACAGTATTAACATCAAAGAGCCCCATTTTCAGCTTACAGACTGCCGATGACTGTATCACAGAAAGATTCCCCAGGGAGCCCAGTTTTCTGTACAATGTTATATCCACCCTTCCATAAATTAACAAAATAAACTTGAAAACTTGTCTACTGTACAGAAATGGTACAGTTTAATGTAGAATGCTTGAAAAAAAACCTTGCAAAAAATACACAAATATTGATTGATTGATCAATCGATCGATTGATTGATTGATTAATTGATTGTTAACTTTATTTAAACAGGGTAAACATTCCTTCAGCATACAGTTATGGCAAATATAAAGCAAAGATCTATACTGCCTAATTAAACTAACTATCATTAAAAGAGAGATTACAACTAATTAAAAAAACTGTGGTTGCGCAGTTTGCGTTTAAAATCGTTTATGGGAGATCATATCTGCAGATCGTAGATCATGGGATAGGCTATTCCACAACCAGCTCCATGTTAAAAAATCTGTCCCACTCGCAACGTTTCAGGACTGTTAAACTAACTATTTGCTGTAAACACGTGCTACCGAGCACAACAACTAGATCCGAACAACAAAGATGGCAACACATGTGAAAAATCTAACTGCGAACAGAGAACAGTCCACGTATTACATAAATTATCATAATTCCAACACTCTATAAACGGAACGGGGCCGTGGGAGCCAATTCATTTTCAGTATTCCTTAATCGATAAGAGGTGATGTTGTCTCGACATACAAATCTCAGGTAATTAGGGGTCATCCCATGAACAGTTTCCTACATCACAATAGATGATGATACTAGTCTTTTGATGTTTAATTGTACAACTACCCAGTGCCCGGACCAAATCCTCGACATTACAGTCATAACTGGTGGACATCAAAATACGGCGGGGTGCACGATTTTGGAGCTTCGGCAGCTTCTTAGAAAGACCGATGCCGCAGATACCCAAACAATACTAATGATGATATGATAGTCATGTTGTAACTTTTATAAGGCCATAAGGTAGAATACAGTAACCTTATTAGTACTACAATTATGTACCCTATGGAAATAATATTGTCACTATCATAGCATGCTATGGTATGATAGTCAAAATGTGATCAAAATATGGAGTCAATAGGATTGATAATTAGGATTACAAATTAAAAGCAACGTAAATACAACAACGCAAATGCTAATGAACACATTAACATGCTAAGAGTTCTTGAAAATTTACAAAGATAATCAGAAGGAATTTTGCAATCTTCGAGTAATTTTAAATTAGTTGTAATGAGATCATACGCTTTTCTGAGTGGAATTCCTGCCTTTTGGTTTTAAAGGCCATGAGGGAAAACAGAAAAAAAAGAGAAGACACCGCCAGTCATAGGAATGCTGTTGCACTTATATGTACTAATGTAAACGTACATTATTTTGTCAATTGATTCATTCAGATTGTAATTTGGTACTGTCATTCTTGTTGTTGTTGTTGTTGTTGTTGGGGGAGTGGGGTGTTGTATCAGGAAGACAGAATTGGACGTGTGGGTTTTCGAGCCACAAAAGCCCTATCTATTAAAAATAGAAAGAGCAACTGTCCCTGAATACTACACCAAAGAGATAAATAAACTAATTTTTAACTTTATATGGGAGGAGAAGCACACTAAAATCAAAAGAAACATCTTAATGGGCCATGTTCTAAACGAGTAAGGGCCTGGGAACGAGGTTTTTAAATTTATCGATTGAAAAAATATATATTTCCATTGCATGAAAGAGCATCTCAAAAATGGTAACCTTATCAACTTTGACGTTTTTCAGTTTAATTGGAGCTGAAAAAAATGCTTTTGAAAATTGTGAAAATTAGAAACTTTGTATGGTTTGGAGGGACACACTTTCCGAAATAGAGACATTTGTATGGGATTTTTAAAAGTTTTAAATGCATGGCGGCTTTTCAACCAAACATACTCAAACTTGCTGAAACTATTTATTTTCAGATACACTTTCATGTGAGAATCGATTTAGTTCAATTACATTGATTTTCAATGAAGTTTGGATTCGTTACCAGGCCGTTACTCGTTTAGAACATGGCCCATTGGGGGAAAGAAAAACAATGGCTTAAAAGCATGCGAATTCCAAACCATGGAAAAAGGGTTAACAGAATTCAAGAAGATTCACTTGCTTCCTGGAAAATAATCCCAAACCACCTTGTGCATAAACACGGTAGCTTATCCTTTCTAAGAAAGTACAACTACGCAACAAACACAATCGATCTAAAAAAATCTTCTCACTTTCTATAAGAAGATTTTAGACTATTAATGTGTTTTCTAAAAGTCTTAAGGTCACGGTAACACAACACACCTTAAAAACGAATTACTATAGAATAACTGTAACATCCTTGTAGAAAATAAACCTGTGTTCTTTCAAAAGTGGTTTGACGCCGGAATTACCCAAATAGGTGATTTACTTAACCAACAAGGTGTTGTTTTTAGATTTACATGAATTGGAACGAAAATTCCACTGGAATGTACCATTTACAAAATATTACGGCCTAAAGTTAATGCAATCCCAAAAGGTCATTGGAAGGTAAAACTTACGAACCCTATCCCGACTGTCAAATGAACTAGTTCTCCTAATTACACCCTTAATACCACCAATTATGTTTACTCCTGTCTTCTATAATGAGTTTTCCTTCCTCCGACCGCTAAAAGCAAGATTCTTTGTCATGGATTTATTGGAAATACCATCCAAAAGGTCTATCTCATGCCATTAGCAGTTATCAAGGAGGTGAAAATAATAATGTTTAATCAATAGAAAGTGATTCATAATGTGCTTCCCACCCGTGCCACACTTTATCGTAACAGCCAGGGAGCAAACTTTAAGCCAATCTGTGCAACCACACAGGTTTGTGACCTTGTTCAAAAACTGGTAGCTCGAAACAACAAGTAAATCATAGAGTTATCCGCAAGCCACATTATTTTTATGGATGGTTTAACAGGACAAATCATTGGCAGGAACTAAATTATTGTTTATTAATCGCAAAATATTACACTTTCTGCACAAGCCTCCATGGGGATGAACTAAATTTTTAAAGCCTTCTTACACTTACTAAGGAATAACTTCTAATTCTTGAAGAGATCGCTTAAGCATATAAATCTCTGCCTAATTATTGTCACAAATGGGCAGTCCTCCTTTAATTATGTATACTCACTGTGTAGTGTTAGCAATCTAAACTTTCATATTGTTAACAAGGAAAAATATATCTAAAAGAAAACTCCGAACGAAAAAAAAACTTTAATTCTGCTATGCAAGCCGGGGATTCTGTTACTGTAAGTGTCTGTCACAAGTGGTCCGAACGAAAATTCGCGTCCGAAATTTCCGGAAATAGGCTATTGCTTCAACTACAGTTCGTGCATTGAATTACAGCCGAACAAGAAACTTCATGTATACAACCCTTGTAATAATTATTATCAATTAAGTGCACTTTCATATATTTGGCGTGAAGTTGCATCCAATCGGATAATTTGCTTATCAGCACATACATGCAAAATCAGAAAACATTTAAGAGATCAATCTATTATACTAAGAAGGAATATACAGTATTGCCATAATTCAACTTTCGAGTTGCGTTTCTCCCCAGAGGGCTTTATTGTGTTGGTTTCCCCCTCCCCCCAACCTTGAAGCTTAATATGCAAAAAAAAAAAAAAGATTTCAGCAAAGCCACATTGTTTTAATATAGCTACATGTAATGCTGTATTAAATACATGTACGTATTTAAGGAATTGGCCATGTTCTAAACGAGTAAAGGCCTGGGAACGAATCAAAATTTCATTGAAAATCAAAGAAATTGAACTAAATCGATTCTCGCATGAAAGGGTATCTCAAAATAATAATATAATAATAATTTAGAACTTATATAGCGCATTTTCCATGTGTATATGATCAAATGCGCTTTACAAGCAGATGAAATTGGAATTTGGAAATGTTGGTTTTTCTGGAGAGGGGAAAACCGGAGAACCCGGAGAAAAACCTCTCGGAGCAGAGAAGAGAACCAACAACAAACTCAATCCACATATGACGTCGAGTCCGGGAATCGAACGCGAGCCACATTGGTGGAAGGCGAGTGCTCTCACCACTGCGCCATCCCTGCTCCCCCCAAATAAGACGTTTCAGCAAGTTTGAGTATGTTTGGTTGAAACGCCGCCAGATACCATGCATTTAAAACTGAAATAAATCCTATACAAATGTCTCTATTTTGGAAAGTTTGTCCCTCCAAACCATACAAAGTCTCTAATTTTCACAATTCTCAAACGCATGTTTTTCAGCACCAATTCAACTGAACAGCGTCAAAGTTGGTTAGGTGACCATTTTAAAGATGCTCTTTCAGTGCAGTGGAAACATTTTTTCCAATTGATAAAATTTAAAACCTCGTTCCCAGGCCCTTACTCGTTTAGAACATGGCCAATTGTTACTTTATTATTTAATTGATTATTTACTTTTTATTAGACAAGTACTTACCCACAACCTCGACATAGGTGGAAGACACAATCATGCCGTGCTCATTTTCAGCAGCACACTGATAAATTCCTGCATCATTCAGCAACACTTCTTTAAACTGTAGTTTATTCCCTTGTGTTGTTACCCGTGGTATACTGTATAAAACAAGGGTTTTTACCTCAATTGCTAGTAATCTCGCAATATTATTGGCTAATTTGCCGTTGTCAATAAGAGTCTAGACAACGCTGCTCGCGTCAACGTGTCGCGCAATGCCTTTTCTCTTCTCGCACTCTGAAATTAACATTTTCTTTTACGCTGATATTGTGGTTAAAAAACAAATCGAATGTGGTTTAGCGTTGTCTATACTCTTATTGACAACGATATTCGTCATCACAGTGGTCAAAATTTGCTGTGGTCTCACTCGACTGCGCCTCGTGAGTCCACAACATTTTGACCACTGTGATGACGAATATCGTTGTCGATAAGAGTATAGACAACGCTAAACCACATTCGATTTGTTAAATTTATAATGTCACAACTGATTATTTGTTATGCAATTCCAGAGTTTTGATTGGCTTACCAGCCATGGGATGTCACCTTTATAGCATGCCTTTAGGAGAGTTACTTTTTTACTCAAAAGATCCCCAACCCCCACTCCCCACCCCTCCAGCTTTCTCTTTCTCTCTCCCCCACCCCCACCCCCACCTTCACCCTGGTAGATGGATTGAAACCTCCCAACTCAATGATTACCTTTTTTCTGACCACGTTTTGTCTTATTTCACCACAATAACAGGGCTGTTGAAGATGAGATGGCTCATGGCTAAACCCACCTGGACTGCATGCATTTTTATACCTTGACTTTCAGGGCTACCCTTGACTGTTCACAGTCCCATTTTTCTGTGTGACTGTCGAGACTTGTATCCTTCGATCGAACTGCCACCACTTTCGTTAGCAATGGTGGGTGGAACCTGTGTAAACTACCGAGGGGAGGGGAGAGGGGGAGAGAGGGGCGGAAAAATTACCCTCCCCATGTTGCACTCACTGTCACAACCAAGATGGCAGCGGTTCAATCAAAGCACACGAGTCTCGACAATTACCAACAAGGACATCTTATCACAATCCTAGTGGCTAATCAAAAGTAAACTTCCCGCACTTTTCCAGCGGCTAATCATAATAATAATAATAATAATAATAATAATAATATATCACATTTATATTGCGCATTTTCTATGCAATATTCAAATGCGCATTACAACACTGGCCGGGGGACTTTGCCAGACTGCTTATAACGCAGTTTACAATTAATGAAGATGAGTTATGAGTGCCCCCGTAATGTAAATATCAAATTAAGACAGACACTAGGGGTGGTCACTGCCAGAGTTTTGTTGCGTCCCTAGTGGTTCTTTTACGTCCCACAGAATCAGAGAATTATGAAGAGTTGTGAGACGGGGCCTACGGTTTATCGTCCTTATCCGAGAAGACTAGAAAGTCTAACCGTTTGTAGATGTCATTACAAAGGCAGCACTTTCTCCTCAATTATTTAAAGACCCTGAGTGTTGGTCCGGCCGGGGTTCGAACCCACGACCTCCCGCACGGTAGTCCGGTGCTCTACCACTGAGCTAACCGGTCGGCGGTTAATAATAATAATAATAATAATAATAATATTGTTGTTATTATTATTATTATTATTATTATTATGAACAACCCGTAGCAAAAAATAGAAAATACAATGAAAAACCAAAGCCAAGGGCTTATATGGCAAAGGCCAATGGTGCAAGAGCAGATTGCAAATTGGCTGGTAATTTTTTTGCCTGCCTGCCAAGAGCACATCGGGGTAATTTTTTGTGATGAAGTTAAATCTAAACATACTTACTACATCTAGAAATTGCCTTCCTGCTCAAAACCCTAATGAAACCCCAGTGCTTTTCACCGACATTCAGATAGAATTAGTATTTCTCAGACTCTAAGCAAAATTCCCGTACTGTTCCCTGTCCTTCAAACAAAAAAGTTTTCCCGTGACTTTTCCCCGACTACACGGCAAACCTGTCTTTTTTCCTTACTGGATAGGCCTGAGGGTATGCTTAGCTGCCATGGCTTTTGAAAGAAGAGCTCATTATAACACAACAGAGAAACATGTACATACAACTGTGTTGCTATTCGTGTTCCATCTTTGTACCATAAAATCTGTTGGGGCATGGGAACTGCAATTACGCCACAGCTTAATGTTCCATAGCCATTAATATTTATTTTCTTAGCCTTTGGAGGTACGCTATATGGAGCCCATTTTGGAGCAACTGAAAAAAAAAAGGTTGTTGAAAAAATCTAAATATGCATGTACAGTCAAACCTGGACTACCCACATGCTTATGCTTCTGGCGAAAATATCTAGAAACTGCTGCAAGCTGTAACTGTTTTGGTCCCCAATGCAAGTTAAAAAAGAAAATCTACAGGCGACTAAAATTGATAAGACGTTTGCCAATTAGTTTTGGCGAGTGCTTTGCCAGTGAAATGGAGAAGTGCTCAGATCCAGGCAAAATGAAAAAAGCTGGACATTAAATACATGTACACCAACAAATTCACTATGAATTGTCTTATGTATTCGAGCTACCTGTATGCATAGATGAAGGGTGTTTTGTCTAATTTCCTTTGTTTTGTTTATTTGGTTTTCTTTCATTTTGCGAGGGGGGGGCAAGGGTATTTTCGTGACGCCGTGATCCAGTTTTTTTGTGCTCTGTGAATCGTGATTTGATAAGAAACTGTTCTGTGAAGCGTGAAATGCAAAAGTCCTTGGTTGTGAATCGTGAATAGATAAGAAATAAATCGTGAATGTCTAAAGTTACGTTCGTAGCTTTCACTGCATTGTGATCAGATTTTTTCCGTGACCTTAGTGAATTCATCACTTGAGTTGTGATTCGTGACTTCGTGACAAGACTCCCCCTTGCCCCCCCCCCCCCCCTTCTTTTGTGATTCCTACCATGTGTAACAGTGTACTGACTAAGCGTGCTTGGAGTCAGGAATATCAGTGACATGAAAAAAAATTATATAGATTATAAAGGTTAAGGCAGGTTTCAAATTCTTTGTCATTACCAAACTTTCACAACACCGCAGTTTGTGATAATGAGAATTTAACATTGACGAAAAGAAAGATTTATTTAATACACTGGAAGTATAGTGAAAAGAACTGATGCTGGGTAGCTTACCTTCCACACGGAGGTTTACATTGTGTACTATTGGATTGCCTTGATTCTGAGAATTCTCAGCTTCACATGAATATGTGTCTTTGTGTAGGTTTCTGCTCACTTTAATAACGTTTAGAAGCCTGCCTTGAAACGCTTGTAAAATCTCAAACTCTTTTCCGTGCGTAAGCTGCACTCCATTTCTCTTCCATGTTATCTTTGGCGCAGGTCTGAAAAGTAAAGGATTTTATGTACGCACAGTGTATATGTTGTAGGTCAAAATTAAATTCAGGTTAAAATCATCATGAATAATTGACTATATACAGTACCAGGTAACTGTTAAATTCGAATTTTTTTTGGAAGTACATTTAAGCATCTAGTCTATTCAGACAAAGCAGCTCACTGCTAAATTTTAAGACCCATATACAGATACACCTTTTTAATAAATGCAGGAGCCCATCACTAGGAGCGTACAACTGCCCTATATTCCTGTCACGGCGTTTTCACAGACCAATTTATTTTTAGATTAAATTTCCCGCGAATATCAAACTCCCGCAGGAGCCCTGGTGACATCACAAAACTCTGCACGTGCAGAGCCTTTGTTTTCGCTCATTAAGCCTATTGCTTCGAGTTGCTCTCTTTCCCGTTGCCGTCCTTGCTGCCTTTTTTCGCGGGAAAAAATACTCTAAAAATAGATCGGTATGTGAAAATGCCGTGACATAGGCTTAGTATGGGAGTTGTACGCTCCAAGTCATGGGTTCCTGATAAATGTTATAATTAAGATTTGCATGTGACATAGTTTCTACTTGAAACTAAGTTTATAACCTTCTCAATTAGCTTCTACCATCAAATGTTTGCAATATGGCGGTCAGGACGCGGACCCTCGGTCTTCTGTTAGTTGCGCTCTCCTACTCTTGGCTTTGTGGCTACAACTCTTTTAGTGGGTATTCTGAATTTCTGAATGGCACCACCTGCAATGTTCAGCAGAAGAATTTGAAGTCCAGCGATGTTTATTTTAATTTTTCGACTGGTGTTTATTTAGGAAGGTGCACGTGCACGTTCCTTCGACGAAGATTCTCAAAGGGAAGAGTGCTATATACAACGAACGGCTCTTCATCGTTCAACCCCTGCTTATTAATAGTCACTCTAAGTGGAGACGTTCATCCTCATCCTGGACCTGGACCGGAAAACAATTCCATGAGACCCAAGAAAGCCCGACAGCGCTCAACTCGTCATGTTATCGTCGCTCACCTCAATGTCCGCTCAATGAGATCAAGAGAGAATTTTTACCTCGTTTGGCAGACGATAACCGACAATTGCCTCGACATATTGACAATCTCTGAGTCTTGGCTAGACCCATCTACAAATGATTCTGACTTGCAAATCCCTGGATATATTTTGTTTCGGCAAGATCGTGGATCCCTTGGTGGCGGCCTTTGTGTCTACATCAAGGACATTTACAAGGCTTCTGTTATTGGCAATCTTTCTAACATCTCCGAAAATTCCTTTCAGCAACTGTGGCTTAAAGTCATTTGCAAAAAGTTAAAGTCGTTTCTTCTATGTACGGTATATAGACCACCGAATACTCCAATTAGTTTCCTTGAGATCCTGTCGAAATCCTTTATGGATTCCCTGTTGGTTGGGTCAGAGGTTGTGATACTTGGAGACTTAAATTGCAATGTTTTGGAAGATTGCTACGAAGGCAGAGCCTTGACTGAGTTTTGCTCCACTTTTAATCTTACTCAGCTCGTCGAATCACCAACAAGAGTCACCGAAACTTCTAAATCCATAATTGATATTGTATTAACGACAAATAAGGACTTTGTCGAAAATTGCGTTGTAAAATCTTCGTCTATTAGCGATCACAACCTGGTGTGTTTTAACCTCAAGTTAAAAGCTCCAAGACCTCGTCATTCGTATGTCACCATTCGAAGCTACAAGAACTACGATCGCGATAACTTCCTTGTGGACCTATCTCGTGTCCCATTTCATATGGTTTATTTCTTCGAAAGCCTGGATGACCAAGTTGATGCTTTTAATTGTTTATTTCTTGAGGTTCTTGATGTTTACGCACCATTCAAGCGCATAAAAATTAAATCACGCCCCAACCCATTCATCACCCAAGAGATCAAACAGTTGATGAATACTCGTGATTTATGGCACAAAACCGCTAAGCGAACAAGTGATCGCCTCCACTGGAATGCCTACAGATTCTTTAGGCAGGAAGTGAAGCGTGAAATTAGACTCGCTGAGAAAGCGTACGTTCGCACCGAGCTTCAAAACAGCAAAGGAAATTCGAATGCAATTTGGAAAGTGATCAACCGTTGTTTACCAAGGAAGGGAGCGCCTTTGAAAACCGAGAACCCTTTGAGCCTATCCAAAACGTTCAACGAGTTCTATACTTCAGTTGGTAAAGCTACAGCGGATAAAGCAAGATTGATTGCTCGGGAATTTGGCTTTTCTCCAAGCGGTCATGGCTTGTTACACAACTATGCAAATGATGTCCACGAAAATGACCATCGAGAACTTTTTATGTTTTCTGCAGTAACTGAATCTCTAGTTGAAAATATCGTTAATGGTCTGCCTTCGAATAAAGCTCCTGGTGCCGACAAAATTACATCTAGAGTTCTTAAGGATAGCCTTCCTGCAATACTCCCGATAATCACGCATTTGTTTAACAAGTCGTTTGCCACTGGTACTTTTGCACGATCGTGGAAAATGGCTGAAGTCATACCTGTTCCCAAGTCTGGCGATTTCAACGAACCAGTAAACACGCGCCCTATTTCCTTACTTCCGATATTATCGAAGGTCTGTGAAAGACTCGCCCATCGTCAATTCGTTGATTTTCTGAATCGCTCTGGAAAAATCTCAAAGTTTCAAAGCGGGAATCGTGAATTACACTCTACCGAGACGGCTCTACTCCAATTTACAGATGACATTTTAAAGAACATGGATGAGAAGAAAGTTTCATTGATCGTGTTATTAGATATGTCGAAGGCTTTCGACAGCATTCAGCATGAGCGCCTACTTATGAAACTCCACAAAATCGGCATCTCCACTGCTGCCTGGACCTGGTTTGAAAGTTACTTGACAAAGCGCAGTCAATTCGTGAGGATCGAGGACGCTATTTCGGATCCATTACCTTTAAATTTCGGGGTTCCCCAAGGCTCTATCCTTGGACCCGTCCTGTTCACAGTGTATGTTAACGATTTATTGTCGGTTCCTAAGCACTGCAAATCTTCAGGTTACGTGGACGATACAAAAATTTTCTTATCTCTTCCTCCTCGTGATATTACTGATGCAAGTAATGCGTTAAATCAAGACCTTTTGGAAATATCCCGTTGGTGCTGCGAGAATTCACTGTTGATTAACCCTGACAAGACTAAATTCTTGGTTATTGCAACTCCACAACTCTTACGTAATTTGCCGCGTCTATCCATTACCATTCTTGGAAAGGAGATTGAACCCGTTTCTGTTGCCAGAGACCTGGGTGTCTATATCGACCAGACTCTCAACTATAACGAACATATATCAAAGTTAGTCTCGAACTGTGTTCACAAACTTGTTCAAATAAATAGGATAAAGCACTTATTAGATCGGAAATCTTTACTTTTAATGATTAATGCCTTCGTATTTAGTAAACTCTTTTATTGTTCGACTGTTTGGGGAAACACATCCAAGTCAAATATAAAGAAGCTACAACTGGTCCAGAACTTTGCAGGAAAGATCGTACTCGGCTTGAAAAAATTCGACCACATCTCTCAAAGCCTTAAATCACTTGGGTGGCTTAGTATAGAGGATAAACTACGATTAAACACAGCCGTCATGGTGCATAAATGCTTACAACATCGGGTGCCCATTTATCTGAAAGACAAATTTGTATATAGGTCACAAGTTCATAATAGACAACTTAGATCTGTTGATAACAATGAACTCAACTTGCCACATTGTCGGCTTTCTACTGGCCAGAGGTCATTTGCTTTTCGAGGGGCAAAAGTTTGGAACTCGCTCCCCCTTGATCTAAAGTTAACTTCTTCACTGAGGACTTTTAAAAAGAATGTATGTGAACTGCTTGTAAATAATTTATCGTGAAACGTTGCATTTATTTTTTTAGCTTTTATCTTATCAGATTTTTTCTATTTTTAATTCATGTAAGATTTTTAATATATATTTAAATATTGCTGCTGAAAAGCCCTTTTCAGGGAGCGCAATAAAGGTGTATGTATGTATGTATGTATGTTGTAAAATTGTAAACTTTTGGATTGTAACTATTGTGAAGCACAGCTATATAAATAAATAAATAAATTATTATTATTATTATTATTATTCATTATAATTGTATCTCCAAATATTTTTGTAAATCTGATAATAATAATAAGATTATTATTCAACCAATCAATATATTTAACGTGTCAGTACACTTAGCTAAAAAGCTAGTTTACAGGTGGGCCACGAAATAAAAGAGAAAAAAGAAATTATAAAAGCCTTTTGAAGGTGTATAAGTTTGAATAATTTAAGATGAGAACTAACTAATATTAAAATATAAGAATTTAACAATGTTGTAACTAAGTAAAATGTGTAAAAAATGTGATCATTAAAAGCAGTAAATATGATTAACGATAGATCCTCATCGCACTCAGAGTCCCGTGAGATCTAATGTTTTTAAGTAGTTTTTAAAAGTAGTGTATGTTTGTATCTTTCGAGACTCGTCCGGTAAAGCGTTCCACAATTTCGATGCAGCGTGTCTCCATGATCTTAAGCCGTAAGTTGTTGATTTTACTTTTGGAAGGTCCAGTATTGTGGTGCCCCTAAGGTTATAAGAAGTGGAGCACCTTACTTTTATAAGATCACGTAAGCTTGTAGGTCCTGCATCGCTGGCTAATATCTTGAAAACAGTGGACAATATTTTCGCTAATCGCTATTCACGGAGACTTGACAGACCGATACGCTTACAAAGTTCCTCATATATTATTATTATTATTATTATTATTATTATTATTATTATTAATGTAAACTATTATTATTGCAAACAATTATTATTTATGTGAATGATATATGAAATAAATCATACATGAACTGCGGAAATGAAATCAAATGAAGAATGATTCTCGCAGTTGTAATCGCAATTTATGCAATTGCGAAAAGAGGCCTGAAAAAAATTCAGGACTTCAACAAGGTTTGAACCCGTGACCTCGCGATACCGGTGCGATGCTCTAACCAACTGAGTTATGAAGCCACTGACGCTGGGAGCTATGAAGCCACTGACGTTGGGAGCTGGTCAATTATGGGTTCATATGTTCTCGTGAAAGAAATGAATGTGAATGATATATGATATAAATAGAGCATCGCACCGGTATCGCGAGGTCAGGGTTCAAACCCCGTTGATGCCCTGTATTTTTTTTCAGGCTTCTTTTCACATTTGCATAAATTACGATTACAACTGCGAGGATCATTCTTCATTTGATTTTAATTATTATTTAAGGAGGCTCGCAACAGCTTTTTTGCCCTTAATGTGTACCTGTTGAAATCAAAATTACCTATTGAAGACAACCTTCGATTTCCTTGACACTACAACATTTTTTCGACCAATGGTCAAAGTTTATTTTCTCAATGGTGTCCAAGCAACAGCTCATTATTAAATCAATTGAAATGACTAGCATAAAGGTAGTTGGAATCAAAGACTTTAATAAGGTGAAGTCATCATAGCCCCAGCAACTTACAAGTGCCGTTGAATCTACAAGCACATGGAATTTAACGCATATGATTCGCTATGTCGAGTCACGTAATAAAAGGTTGCGTGACATAATAACGCTACACGTTTCCTTCTTTAAAAAAAACTGAACTGTAATAAATGTAAACAGATATAGAAAAACGTTCCCAAAAGATAAAAAAAAGCTAGGTCTGAACATAGTCTTTCAAGTAGCTAGGGGGACGAATGGAGAGTCCACTACGAGTAACTACACTGTTCATCTGACTCTCAGCTGATGATGGAGCTGGCCTGACAATTGGTGGTCTTTGGCTCTGTTTGCTTACTGCGCAATGCTGTTGGGTCTCCTGTGCTGTTCTGTGCTGGTGCTGATGATGGTTCCATGTAGACTTCAGGTGGTGGACAGTTTGTAACTGGACTTGGAATTTCAACATAGCACCTTTAGCCACGGCACCTTTAGCCACGAACGGTTCTTTCGACTGTTGAAGATGTCTTCAATCTGCCGTCTTCAGTTCTAACAGCATAGGATCTGACATCCACTTGTTGTTCAACTTGGGCCTTGGTCCATCTCTGCTTTCCATCTGAGGCTTGCGGCTTCATACGTACAACATCACCCTCACTAAGACTTGAAAGTCCTTTAATATTTCGGTTGAAATAACGTGTCTGAACTTCTTTCCTTTGCAGCTTTCTCTCTCTGACATCTCTGACTAGCTGGGGTTCCAGGAGTTCTCTTGACGTCAGCAACAGTGTTCTGGTACGCCTTCCGAACATCCGCTGGGCAGGTGATCTCTTCATATCTTCAGTCGTGGTATTCCGCCAGTCAGGTGATGTGTTCAAACTCATACATTACAACAAAAGCTGGGAATTCGTTAGAATTAAACAGTGGGTCATTGCCACTGTGGAATGTATCTGGAATTCCATGCGTGGCAAAGCGTTTCTTCAACTTTCGAATCACTGCAGCTCCTTTTTTTTGACTTGTGAAGTTCATCAATCTCAAAATAATCTGAGTAGTAGTCGACTGTGCACAGGTAATCGCGGTTGTTCAATGACTATTACTTCCTTATGTTCTATGTGCTCTTATTGGTTCTTGCTCTTCTCGTGTAAATGCTAACTATCTGTGAATGTATGTGTATATCAATTTATTTGTTGATTTATTTTGATAGTTACTTATTTATTATTATTATTATTTTTTTACTTGATTTACTGATAATCTTTTTTGCTAAATTTGATCGTAAGTTACATAACTCGCCTCGATTAGCTTTGTTACATACGGGATGTGCATTTTTCTAAATTGTATATTAGAAAGTATTGAATATGTCACAGCCAATCTTCTCCCAAGGGCAATGTGGAATGTCATGGCAAATTAACGGCTCTTTTGGCTGAGCAGGCTGGAAGGTGTTGAAAGTTTCACACTTCGAGATAAAATATTCCAGTTCTCTGTTGGGCCAATACACAACTTCTCATGCCCTTCTCAGGCATCCTTGAATACCAATGTGGAATCTGTGGAGCTTTTCTTTAATCTTGGGTCTCAGGCTCGTCGGGATGACGCACTTTGGACCCTTGAAAATGACACCATCTTGAGCAGCCAGCTTGTCTCTGATATTGAAGTAGTGGCAGAGCTCTGTAGGTAAGCTTTCTCTCTGGCTAGGCCATCCGTTCAGAATCACTGCTTTCAGAGACTGCAGGACAGCATCTTTGGCAGTTTCCTCACGGATTTCGTGGATCTGTGGCTCGGATACTGACAAGAAATCTACAGAATGGATTCTCTTTACTTCCTGATCCGCCTTTCCTGAATGGTGTTGATGTGGTAGGTATGCTCTGGAAAGCGTATCAGCAAGATACATCTCAGGGCCACGCCTGCACTTGATTTTCACATCATACTGCATTAGCCTCATCATAAGACGCTATAAACGTTTTGGAGCAGCAGCAAGGGGTTTCTTGGCAATCATCTCCAATGGCTTGTGGTCTGTCCACAGGGTAACTCTTCTGCCATATACATATTGATGATTATGCTCCATACCGAACACTTTTGCAAGCAGTTCTTTCTCGATCTGCGAGTAGTTTTGTTCAGCTTTCATTAGGCTCTGCTAGCATATGTTACAGGTTGACCTTTCTGCATGAAAGCGAAGTCGATTCCTTTCTCTGAGGCGTCTCCTTCTCCTTCAGTAGGCTCACTTGGGCGAAGAACTTCAAGACAGGAGCGGTAGACACAGGTTTCTTCCTGCTCTTGAGACCACTCCCAGGAAACATATTTACATGTCAGTCTGCGGAGGGGCTCAGACATATCAGAAAAATCTTCCAGGAATCTTGAGAGTGTTTACAAATATTGAATGTGTTTACAATGTGGTCAGCAAAGATGAATCGTTGTTAAGCTCGATATGCAGAAAACCATCTTTAAGGTCCTCTTTACTGAAGACCTTAACACTTGATACCCAGTCGGTAGCCTCCTTTACTTCCCGAATCATTTCAAGTCCCTGTAGACTATCTAGTTCGGACTTCAACTTCTCTTTGAGTGCGAATGGGACTCGGCGAGGTGGATTGATCATTGTGTTGTCAATTTCGAGGTGAAGTTTTCCTTCCATGCAGTCCTATACTTTGAACACGTCTCCAAATTCCTCCTTCACTTGATTCAGGGTAAGACTTGCAGTGTTCGTGGTGACTTGCTGAATATTATCTTGCTGCACTGTCACTAGATTCATTTGCTGAGAAACGCAAGATCCAATCAAAGGTGTGTAATCGCCTTTCAAAAAAAAAAAACCAAACAAAACAAAACAAATTCGACATTGTACTTTTTGCTGTTTGGGGTTGCGCATGCGCACTCGACATGTACCTAAAACTGGCATGGTAGACTTGCTGTGCATCTTCAAATTACGGTCAGGCTCAATAATGTTTGTTCCAGACGTCACAAACTTCTGTGGAAAAACATTACATTCGGACACTTTCTCCTGCGATTTCCATCTTCGCGAATGTTACAATATTCACCAATTTTGAATGATTGATTAACTAAGTACAGTGCTATCGCATTACTCGAGTATGTAAGGATCAGGTGAATTAGAATAAATGATATATTTAGCGATACGATACGATACGATAATCTTTATTTAAACACGATCAATTCATCAGCCCATAAAAATACATATCACATGCGCTAAAATATTTAAAATTCAAACTGTGTACTGTAACACTAAAAGCTGTTTTCCATGAATGCCGTGCGTAGACTTAAAGTATGTCATTGATCTTACGTTTAAATACCCCCAAAGACTCTGTCGCATGGTAGACTGTTCCATAATGTGGCGCCATTGTAGGTAATGGAACATTGAGCTTATTTTGAGAGTCCCAAAGGCCATAAGCAGAGTCACGCCACCTAAACTTTGAATACAGATACTCTAGAGCTAGCCCGTGCAGACATCTAAACATCATGGTGGCTTTATGAATTTCCTGCTGGCGTGCAAGATTTTTCCACCCTAAAAACTCGAGTAGCTCAGTTGCATCAGCATCATAGTTAGAGAATGTCAACACACGGGCTGCTCTATTCTGCAATTTCTGCTGTTTGTCTCGTAGCATTTTCCCACAGTTACCCCAAACAATGTCACAGTAATCAAAGTGAGGTTTTACTAAAGCTTGGTAAATGAGATGTAAGGTTGATGCTGGGATCAGGTGCCTACTTCGCTTTAGGGCCCCGATACCAGACGCGATCTTTTTCGTTAATTTTTCGATGTGACTATGCCAATCGAGTTTATCGTCTATTATTACACCAAGCGATTTTGTAGCTGTAACTTGGCTCACTTGAGTATTGTTCATTCTAATTGTTGGTGAAGCTGCGAGAGTATTTAGTCTCTGCCTCGACCCTATTAGCATGAATTCGGTTTTGGTCATGTTCAATGTGAGTTTGTTCGCTTGAGCCAGTTGAAAACGTTTGCTAAGTCTTCATTTAGACAAAACTGAACATTCTCAAGATTGCGGCCCGCATATGTGAGGTGCATGTCGTCAGCGTACATTCTCGGTTTACAATTCGGTTTACAATTTTGATCTGTGTTCGCGTGCACAACTTACTGAACACACATCATGGTGTCAGAAGTTTAAACTACAAGATTCACGTCTAATATGCCTTCATAAATCGAGCAACTCTTCGTATCCGCGAAAGAACGACAATTTAGGTGAAATATACCAGCTACAGAAGACAATGCGACAACGAGCAGCGCCGGTTAATAACTGGGAATTCCTCAAGCAACAGTGGCAGGACTACGACGTTGCCACAGGCCTCGACAAGCAAGAACAGAAAATACGACTGGCCACATTCCGCTCCGCCATGGGAACCTTAGCCACAGAAATCAATTCCTGAGTTTATTATTGTGTTTGTTATTATATTCTCATGACGCTTACGCTCTGGCAGATGTTATGCCACATTTAAACCAAGCCATAGCCAATGGCCAAAGTTCCTTTGGGTCATTCCTTCTTGTTTCGTTTTTCTTAGAATTCAAAGCTGACAGACTACAAACAAATGTTGCTTCTAAAAATATCTGCATGTAATAACTATTCATCAGTAGGATACCTAAAATGTGTGCAATTCCACAATTGGTTTCGGCTCCATCAAATCCTTGCTGTTCCTGGGAAGACTGTTTTCTGCAAGAGTACTGTCTTGATAGCAATCCCTAGCTTCGCAAGCCATCCATCTAACCTTTTGCTTACTCCTCCCAGTGCACCAATAACTATCTGTGGGTGTCTGGAAAGGCCGAATTGCGAATAGCGAATAGTCGCGAATAGCGAACAGCGAATCGAATAGCGAATAGTACGAATAGTGCAAATAGTAGCGAACAGTCACGAATAGTGGCAAATAGGTTGTGAAACCCTGAATCACTTTAAAGTTTCCGAAGGACGATTTGTCTAGCACATCAGGCCAGTGATGGTGATGCTGCATCAGGCACGCGCACGCAGACGCCAAATATAATGTCTGTCTAGGAAGATATGAAGCCATTTTTTACCTCCATTGTTGACTCCTAAGGCACGAAAGCCATTGTTTGTCAGTCAGTTGGGTTCAAGTTCCGATAATTCTTGGAATCCAGATCAAACTGTCTCGATGTTGCTTCGCAAACATACTATAAACAGGGGTTAGTTTGGGTCTGCGACGCAGGCTAGATCTTGGCAAATACTGCATGCATCAACACAACCAGCTGCAAAGTGATGGTCGGTATCCTATTGCCCCACTTGATCAATCTCAATGAATCCAGATCAGTGTGGAACTAAAGCGGTGACTACTGCCGACTATCGCTGTTCACGACTATTCGCTATTCGCTGTTCGCTATTCGCGACTATTCGCTATTCGGGTTTTCCAGACACCCACTATCGGTACCACTTCTACATGTCTGATCCCCCATAAATTCTTAATTTCCCTCTTTAGCTCCTGGTATTTCTCAACCTTTTAAACTTCCTTCTCATGCACCTTGTGGTCGTACAGTGATGCAATATCCACAATGATTGCCTGGTTATTTTCCTTTTCTACAACAACAATGTCTGGTTTTCTGGCTGCGATGATATGGTCACACTGAACAGTCATGTCCCACAAGATCTTATATCTTTCGTTCTACCCAACCTTTTCTGGGAGTGCACCAATCTGGTAATATCGTCGTGCCTTCTCTTGTACTCTTTTTGTGTCAGTTTGTCTCTTTCGCTAATAACTTGCCGAGAAATGAGGGACACGCGTGCGCAGTTCGTAGCGACACTTAGAGAAAATCACGCTAAAAATATGTCGAGCATAAAAAGAGAGACTCGAGTGTAGAAAATTAAATTTTTGGACACACCTCTCTAACCTTTTGACTTTTCTACTATTATCAATCGGATACTGTTCCTTGACATCGATAGTCGTTCTTTGACACATAAATTACACAATTTATAGCTTTATCCGCCACGTTTTTGAACTTTAAAGTTAAGCTTTCTTCTTTGGTAAGAAAAGTATGGCGGAATGCCGTTTCCAGCTCAATCGCCTTTGAAAAATCTAACTTATCAAGCCCATGCGGGAACGGATTCCCTGGCACCAATCAGAATTAATTGTTCCAAAACAATGCTTTTCATTTCCATGGAGTTCTTTTTTCTGTCACAGTTTCGGTCCACCTCGGTAATCAGCATTGAAGATGGACTTTTTTCAAGTCTACTTGGATGAAGATAAGTCTTCTTAGAAGCGCCATGAGTGCTTTGGATGTTTCGCAAGTTCCAACTGAATTCCACTACTGCCGGCCATTTTGTTATATCATTCTTCTCTTTCCCAGGCTTTTTATGGACAGAAACCCTCGGTAAAAGATTGAGAATGACATCAAATCCTTGTTCCGAGATCGCGGGAAAATTAAACAGGCGGAAATCAAATTTTCAATATTTCGTCTAAACAGAAAAAAATCGATTTATTTATAAGTGGAAATTTTCCAGATAACAAACTTTTTTTATTGTCTTTATTTCTTCGTTGTTGTAGACAACCGTAGATTACTCGACAGGGCCGCCATCTTTTGTTTTGTTTGTTTGTTTGTTTTTTTCAATTTTGAAACGCCTGCAAATTTCTATAGATCATCCAATAGCATCTCGCCAAAGAAAGAAAGTAATTGACAGCTCTCTAGACAACTCTGAAGTGACTCCGCCCCCTCATGTCCCTCATTTCTTGTCTTGTTGGTGTATTGTTTCACCCTTGTTGCTACATAATCTACAAAGTGGGGAATCCACTGACTTGCCGATGTTGAACGTGACAAAATTTGTTCTCAGTGCCTGTTCTTGGGCTACAACTATAAGTGCTTCAGTTCGATTTTTTAGGCACTTTCTCTAGTCCATTCCCAGATTTTGTCTTTGTCAACTGTCTCTGGCATATCACGCAGGAATTTACCATGCATTTTTTTCTCTTTCCATCTATTCAAGGTAGTATTCTTTCTTTCTTGCTTAAAGTCCCTTTCCTTTGCTGCATCACTGTTGAAGATCCCTATATCCCTTACTCCTGCCAACAATTTCTCGTTTCAATTCTTTAGATACCATGTCAGCTAATTAGGCCTCTTCCTCCTTTCTGTCGTGATAGACACAACCTGTCTACATCACTTTTGGAGTGTAGAGCCCCATATAGTGACATGCATCTTCCTGGTTTTTCAATCCAGCTCCTTAAGTTCTTCGCTCTTCCACTCTATCACACTGGCGCTATACCTTAGGATTGCAACAGCCCATGTGTTGACGGCCATGATCGTATTCCTTCCACGCAACTTTGTCTTTAACACCAATTTCAGCCTCCGTTTATATTCCTTTGAAAACAAGGTCTTCCATTTCTTGTTTCTTCAAATGATCTGCTTCCAGGATGCCTAAGTACTTATACCCATTGGCGTCGATCTTCTTCATACCTTGCCCGTCCGGTAGCACAATTCCTTTCATTTTAGCAATTTTACCTCGTTTCGGTACTAGCACTCCACACTTGTTTATTCCAAATTCCATTCCTATGTCCGAGCTAAGTGTATGAACTGTCTGTACAGGGAGTTAAACTGTTCGTAACAGTTTCAGGTCATCCATGAACAGTAGGTGGCTTAACTTGCACTCCGCCCTCCCCACTCATACCCAGCTTTTGCATTTCTCAGCACTAACGCAAGAGGCACCATACACAGTACAAACAACAACGGCGAAAGGCTATCTCCTTGGAAGATCCCTCTAGTGAAGTTCACAACTCACAATGTCTGTCCACATGATGCCAGGTTAGTCTTCCACTCATCCATCCTGCATGCGAGAAACTGTCTCACATTAGCCGCAACACCAAACCTTTCCAGGCATTCCATTATCCAACTATGTGGCACCATATTATAAGCCTTGCGGTAATCGATCCAGGCCAGTTATGATTATGATTATTATTATGATTATGATTATGATTATGCAGCTTAAAAACTCCCGAATGCCAGGTCCTAATCACAAACACTGGGCGTGTAAACGTAGCCATTATTAGTATCAAAATTCACAAATGTACATTAGATAGGAATAACATTGCATAATAATAATAACAACCATCATCATCATCATCATCATCATCATCATCGTCGTCGTCGTCGTCATCATCATCATCATCATTATCCTTAAGTGTAACAGCCCTCTTCAAAACAAATGGCCCCATTCTATGAATTGCGTTTATCCCAGACAAAATTATTAAAGGCAAGCTCCTCCTCTTCTGTATATATTATCATCTTCCGTTGGTATTTTATAGTACGCTAATGAAATTTGTTTTTCATTTGGCCATTTTTATGATCATTTATATATTCACGGTCCTACAGTAGTGTCCCTGCCAGGTCTCTGGCGAAGATAAATAAATAAATAAATAAGTAAACATAATTATGTGGTCAGTGGATTCACAAAACATTTAGCAGAAAGTGAAGGCTAGGAGTGAAATAAGTCTCATACCTCCCACTCGGGAATGGCAAATTGCCAATATACTCAGTTAAATCCTTTGGTACTCACCTCCCAAGAGCAAGGCAATACAAAGTTTTATTGCGTCCCTCAACAGCTATCTCCACACTGCCTGGTCTCACAACCCACGTAGGAGCACGCTTAATGTCAGGATCAGCTTGCCCTGCAGCCAAAGTTAATACAAATTGTTTAAAAAACAGAAATAGGTCATTCACTCAATTAGGCTTCGTTTACACGTACATGTTAAGTGGGGGCGAGTTCATCCCGTAGTGGCTTTCCTCAAGGGATACTTTTTGTTTTTGTTCACATTTATGTAGTTCTGATGTATTACACGAAGTAGGCAATTTAGGGACTTCTAGGAGGGAAAGAGCACATGGAATGATTAAAGAGAGTAGTTAAACGTTTACCTGAGTGTGGCCTGTCCATCTCAAATTCATGCAGTAGAAGGATACAACATTGGTGACACGCAAACGATTCACAAGATGTCTCATTCGAATGACAGTGGCACCAACGCAATTCATAAGTTTGATTTGACCCGAGCCCCCCATGCTAGGTCCAAGGTGGATGAGATGCTTAAATCATTCAAGTTGTTTGCCTATGGTAAAGACCTTATTATCAACGAAACAACAAAATAGTAATGTTAAAACCAGACAAAGGCGCCAGGCTTTATTGTTCCATTTGGCTAGCACAGATGTGGACACCGGCGAAAGCTACCAATTACACAGCCGCCATAACAGTTCTGAATGGATATTTCGTTCCAAAGGGCAACTTTACATTCGCGCGACAAGCTTTTCACCGCATTCAGGAACGGGAAAGTGAGACTGTTTTGCAATTTGTTACTAGGCTACAAAAAGAATCGAAACCAAACAGGCCAAACCAGTGCACACGAACCTGATTATGCCTAGCGTAACCAGTGGGGTGGAGTCAAATGTACTCACCGGGTCTGTGGGGGAATAAACCTCAAAATATTAGTGGATTCTGGAGCTACAAACAACGTTATTGATGAAGATACATGGAAGACGTCAAAGGTAAAAAAGATAAGATGTAAATCTCGAGCTGTCCCATTTGGAAGAAAGCTGTACACATATGCATCTGACAATAAGCCCCATCCAACTGAAAGGTCGGTTTGATACGAAAATGTTGAAGAATATTAAGATAGATGAAGATGTAACGGTTGGCCAAGGCAGATCCCAAGCAAATAAATTGTTGTTGTTGTTGTTGTTGATTAAAGGAAAAAGGGAGTAACACTCCTGGACCGAGATACTGCTATGACACTAGGTGTATGGAAGATAGGTGATGGTGTTGCTGCAGTCATGGAAACCAAATAAATGCTTCAACAGCACTATCCTGAGGTATTTCACGGCGTGGGAAAACTGAAAAGCAGACAAGTAACGTTACACATTGATCCTGAAACTGAACCAATTGCCCTGAACGCCTCAGGCATGTCCCCTTCAACTTACAAGACAAGGCGGAAGAAACAGTCCAAGAACTGCTAGACTGTGACATCAGAGAAGAAGTCAATTTGCCTAAACCGTGAGTGAACCCTGTTGTAATTGTACCCAACGGAAATAGAGAAGTACGCCTATGTAACAACATGAGTTGTGAAAACAAGGCCATTATTCGTGGTAGACACCCCATACCGATAGTAGATGAGCTGCTGCACAACATAAATGGCTCAAAGATCTTCAGCAAGTTGGATCTTAAATGGGGCTACCACCAGCTTGAACTCTCCCCAGAATTGCGTCAGATCACAACATTTGTGACCCATAAGAGTTTGTACAGATACAAACGGTTGTTGTTCGGTGTGAGTTCAGCGAGTGAGTAGCATCAACACGAAATTAAAACAACTCTGGAGAGCATCCGGGGGCATCAACAACAACAACATCATCGTGCATGGCCCAGATCAGAAAACCCATGACCAGTGTTTCCACAAATCTCTTCAATGCCGTGGAGAGCAAGACCTGACACTCAGTGTTGACAAATGTGTATTTAATGTGGGCAGACTAGTCTTTATGGGAATTCTTCTGTTGGAGAAAGGGATTGGCCTTATGGAGGATAAGGTCACGGTGATGCAAGAATCGAGAAAACCTGCAACTGTCAGTGAAGTACGCAGTTTCTTGGGACAGTTACAAGTTATAAGAGTTATCCTGCACTTTGCAACTTTGACAGAACTGCTAAGGAGGTTGAATAAGAAAGACGAACCCTCAAGTTTAAACCCAAACAAAAATCTGCCTTTGAGTCACTGAAAAAGAGTATGGCAGAAGCTGGAACACTAGTCTATTTTAAAAATAATGCCCTGACAAAATCATTGCGGATGTGAGTCCCATGAGAATCGGTGCAGTGCTTGTATTGTCAGAACCAGCCTAACAGAGTGCAAGCGCAGATATTCACAGACCGAAAGAGAGGCTCTTGCCCTAATGTTTGGGCATGTGAGAGGCATGACGCATATACCAAAGGCACTAACTACAAGAGAGGTTGAAGAAGCATCTACGACAGATGAAGAATTAACAGTTCCGAGAGAAGCCATCAAAACCGGTAATTTTGATTAATGCAAGATATAGACGTATGCACCTTCAACAGGTAAACTGTGTGTTATCGGACAGTTGGTTTTGAGAGGAAACCGCATTGTACTACTAAAAATACTCAGGCCACAAGTTTTCGCCCGTTATGGTTAAAGGAGTAGAGAAGTTCGTGCTATGGATGGCAGCCAGTGATGCGAATGGATCTGCCCGAGTAGCCGAGATCCACAATGCCTTGAGAAGGACTATGGAAAGATCGTGCAGTGGATTTTGACCCATGAAATTTGACAAAAATTCTGCGAGCCACGTATTTTTCGAAGAGCCATTCGCCGCCATTCGCACTATTGAACATTTGCATAATAACTTCATCGAAGCGTATAATTTGTTTACCTGGTGGTGTCTTCAACGTCAACGGTCCAGAGTAGAAATAAGTGTTTGCAGCAGACATAGTGCACCTGATTCCACCTACATCAGCGATCCATGTAATGTCCTCCGGTAGAATGTACATGATGAACAGATCACCATTTGGCCCAATTGCTCGTCTTTCATTTCTTATGAACTGTATCTTGTTTGCTTTGCTACCTATCCAACTGAATTCAACACCGTAGCTGGGTTGATGGGCAGGGCAGGGGAAACTCTGAGCTGAGCCAAGATCAACTGTCCGTTCCTTGGGAGCTGTGTCGGTAAACAGTCCCACAACTAAAAAGAAATGGATGGTCTTATTAGAGACTGGTATTGACGCTGGAGAAAAGTACCTCACATTTTGGTAACAACAACAACAACAATAATAATAATAATAATAATAATAATTTTAATAATAAATACAAATGTCATTTAACAATTCATCCAATATTTACAAAACAATAAACAATTACAAAATTATTAAGTTACAAACTATGGGAAAACTGTATTAATTTTTGTTACGAGGGTAGTACTTAAATAGTCTCAGACTAATAAACTGGTGGCCCTTACAGAGATCTACTAATTACAAACATAGAAATATAAATTAGTATAAAAATACAGTGTAGCTCAGTGATAAACAAACCAAAATATGCGAGTAATACGAGCATAATACGCGTATAAGAATATACACATAGTTGTATTGACATAAGCACATACAGTTTGTACGTTTATACAGTTATACAAGTATGTGCCATTATGTATGAGCTAACCTATTATTTTGTGGTTATTGGCTGTTGAGCCAGTCATCGTCGGGTTTGTAAGTAAGATTTAAGCGCGTGACTTAACGGAAGCTTTCAGAGCAATCTCACGAAGTGAGACCGAAAACACCTGGTCTCGAGGTTTACTCGACGGTTCTAGTAGTCGAGTTTTAATGAGAATAACTGCTTTTTACAGTTTGTAATTGGTCCCATTTCATTAAATATTACATTCCAAGTAAAAATATTTCGAGGTTTAGAAGAAACATTTGAAAACGTGGCGCTTGACGAATGTCTACGATCTCTATGACCGCTGACCCATACGTACTGTAGTCGGAGCATAGGACATTGCAGACTCTTTTTCCCATGTGCTTCACGTTCGTTTGGATATAATTATCTTGGTGAGTAGATAATGTTTTCTATCATTTTCTTTTTATCATATAACCAGGCACAGCTTTCACTGAATGTGCGACATGGCGAACAATGTTAGGGCCAATTGACACCTGCCAAAAAGAGGTATCCACTGACCAGTAGTACGTGACTATATCGCGGGCTCAAGTTAAGACCTCATCGAGGTTAGCTGTTTTTATGAGATTGACTGCTGACAAGGTACTGATTTTCGATTGGATCGCAGACTCAATCCAGGTGTAGGACACCCAAACTAAAACGAGGCTTAATTTTTCGCGTGCTTTCTGCGGCTCGAGATTTCACATTCAGTTGGTTTCTTCGTTTTGAGGAAAACAACTTCATCTTCTTCGAAGTTCTGTCTTTTAATTCGCGTAAAAGGCATAAAAATCAAGAACTACTTAAAAGATACTCCGGAAGGTGAAGTTTCAACTGATAAAATGGAAGAGCAAAATAGTTTTCTCAGGAAATTCTTAAATTTTGGATCCACTTGTATGGCGCCCGGAATGTGTGGTTGAAAAACTAAATGATTCAACGCTTCAAGGGCTTGTTCAGTTTACCGCGGCATCTTGCAGCTCACCACGAACGTTCACTTAACAATTCACCGGCATTGATGGGAAGAGCTAGTAGCTCAATTTGGGAAGAAGTTCTTTTTTTGGACAAACCGTTTGCTAGTTTTGCAGATGTGTGTTTTTACTTTAGTGAATTCGTAGAAAGCTCGACAACACAAGTAACTTAAATAAATTGAAGCTTAGCATTTGAGGTTTAATCGTTGTTACCTTTGTTCAAGAATGAAACTTGTATTTTTGTTTGGACTGGATATACATAACAATCTACTCGTTTTGGACACAAAGATGTGGCTAGTCGAATTGTATGTTTGCTGTTTTGCCTGCAAGCGAACGAGTGTTTTCCTCCGCTTGGCTGACTGTACATGTTTTTCGACGTCAGTGTTTCTATAGCGTTAAGAACTGAAAGAAAAGTTTGCCCTTATGTTATTAACACGTAATCGCAATGAGTGCTCGTAAAATATGTCTCATGTTTTGCACCATGAGGCGGAGGGCAATTTCAACAAATTTCTGAAACACAAGTGATATCAATCCTTAATTTTACTCGGTCCCATGCGATTACATATCATATTTTGAACGTTTTTCTTCCACCGGTAGCCGCCGAAATATTTGTAAGGAATCCTGTGATATTTGTCGAAATTCGGAAAACCGTTTGTTTATAAACTGCGATTACTGGCGAAATAAGCTTGATGGAAAAATTGCGCAAGTGGATGTTGTGAAAACACACATTCAACTTAAAACCCACAAAAGAAGAAACAGCAAAATATCCATGCTGTTTCTTCGAAAAATTCCTTAAAATATGTCTAGTTCAAAACGTCTTATCTCGGCAAAGCATGCACCAAATTCGCTTCCAAAGCCATCTTTGAAAAGCATGTTTCTTCTTCTTTCTTTCTTTTTTTCTATGGGATAAGCCAAGTTGATTTACCGCTGATGATTCTCAAGCAAAGCACAGCGGCCAGTGGTTAATACCAGTATTCTGCAGAAAACCGCGGAGGCCCGTTTTTTAATCTCTTATGGCTGAAAAATATATTTTTGTTCTACGGTGTCTGATTACTTTACACGATGGGAGCAATTTAAAGAAAAATTGCAATTAGAAGATCCAGAAGCGTATGGAAGATCTTAATAGCCATAACCGACATTTTGTTTTCGAAAGATATCCGCTGCACTGTGCAGGCTCAAATGTCCGGAATTTCTGGCGATGGGCGACCATAACTTGGGTACGGAATCGTGAAAGACAGCAATGTTTCATTGCTTTTGTAGTAGATTTTATTATATCTTAATAGTGCTGTTCAAATATCGATAGTTGTACCGTAGTAATATATATCGCAGTGCACAGGTGTATCATTGCAGCCCTATTTTTCAAAGTTAATTATTCTTTAAATTTTACAGCTATACAACAGAAACACTCCCTTACATGTTACTGCAACTTTTATCTTCCTGCTGAAAGTTTTTACTTCAGTGATTGTATCTTCGACAAAGCACTGGTAAGTTCCACTGGCCGATAAGTCAAGGTTGCTGCCAATCAGTGTACCGTCTGGGCTGAGCCTTCTTTTACCAAACTGGAGTTCACCTTCTGGAATATTGGTATTATTGTGCTTCCAACTCCATTTCAAGTTGCTTCCTGTTGCAGCGCAGGGTAGTATCATGGCATTCTCCTTTTTAAATTTCACCTCCTCCGGATTAAGCAGGTCATAGGATAAAAAGGTGGTAATCTGTGGAGAGGGGTCTTTTGGCTTTTGCTGATCTGAAAACAAATAATAAAAGTATTCCATCGGTGTTCACTTCCAACACTCTCATCACCTCGATCTTGGATCAAATAGAGATTGGGTAAGGAGAAATTAGATATTAAAGTGCGAGTAAGTCAAGTACCCCCCGTCCCCACTCCGAAAAAAAAGCCAACAACCCAAACAAAATAAAAGTACAAACACCAAGAGAATGCGAGAGTGGTAGGGTACGACTTTTATCAACCACGAAAAAAACATCCAAAATTTTTCTTTACAAAAAAGTCCACCAGAAAATTGCTACTCAAATAAAAGTCCCAAGCCACGAATTTCAAATTTAAAAAAGGCCTTCACACCTCCCTGTCACTAATACATGTATACACAAATACCTCCCTCCCCCCTACCCCTCCTGGCTATTTCATCTAGATATGATTGAAGCCTCTTTAAGCCATAATATCGACAGCGTGTATACATGTAACTACATGTATCCTCACTGTTCTTTGTCAAGTTGCAATTCACTTCCATGCGTATCCTCGCCATCTGTAACCAGGGGCTTTTTTAATTGTTTTGGGAAAACTGAACCACTAATTTTAGGGTCTGTTTGGTTTTGATGTGGCTGCCACCTTTCCAAAATACAGCTAAAAGTTAAATCAAGTTTTCATCTTTGGTGGTGTCACGGATTAGCATATTCAAATTAGGCTCGTGTACGTAAGTTGATTCAATATTTAATAAAGTTAGCTCTACGCCTGGCTGCGGGCGGCCATATCTTTTCCAGCTTGGCTCAACAATATACTGCATTTGGCGACGAGGATGGCTTCGTACATTGGTAGAGTCGGTGAGTTCTGCGGGGACAAGGAGACGTTCTGTGGAACGCGTGGAGATGTTTTATACGGCGAACAACATTGTCGAGACTCCGTGTAAGAACACGTGGCCGCAAATCGACGTGTCGCCGAGCAGAAGAACGCAAGTCGGTCCGGGAGTTTGTAATCTGTTGTCGCCGGCAAAACCTAAAGATACATCTTTGGCGGATATTGTGCAGAGGCTAAACAATCATTACGATCCTGATCCTTTGAAGATTACGGAAAGCTTTCACTTCGGCATGCGAAATCAACAAACGGATGAGTCGATTAGTGATTACATTGTGGCCTTAAAAAATTGTCGATCCACTGTAACTACGGAGAATTCTTGAACCGAGCACTGAGGGACAGGTTTGTTTGCGGTTTAAACAATGTGAAAATTCAAAACAAGTTGCTAAACACATCAAACTTGACGTTTGATACTGCGTGTAACATTGCCATTGCTATGGAGCTGGCAGAGAGGAATAGCCTTGAATTTAGACCGAACCATGGTTCAGGGACGGGGACGACGATTTCAGTCAAAGTGTGAGACAGAGTGACAGAGGGGACAACAGGCAGCCAGGTGCTCACGGTGTAATGGTAACCACTCGTTCAGGTCTTGCAGATTTAAGGGCGCAAGATACTATAAGTGTCGTCAGCAAGTCGGACACATCGCTTCTGCGTGTAAAAGTGGCGCTTCAGGAAGGCCAAGCAGGGGAAGAGTTTAGAATTTGGCATTCGACGATCAGTCCCCAGACGAAGATGAAATTCAGACTTCAAACGATGGGTTGGGTATTTTGGGGTTCTATGCTACGAACAGCGGCAGACCAGGTAATGGCCACCTTGTTGAGGTGGAGATAAATGGTGAGAGTATCGACATGGAGGTTGACACGGCAGCTGATTTTTCTACTATGAGTAGAGATACTTACGTCAAGAGGTTCAAATCTTTTCCGCTTCAGAACACTGACGTGAAGCTCAAGACCTACTCTGCTGAAATATTAAGGACGTTTGGTCAGATGCTGTGCAAGGTTGTTTATAGCGGACAAGAATACATTCTTCCGGTGATCGTAGCTGAGAACGAGGGCACGCCAACTTTGCTGTGGCGGAATTTGTTTGAAAAACATAAGGTCAATTGGAATGAGGTTTTCAGTTTGAACGGAACATTGATTAATGAGGAGTTAGACTGCATTCCTAACAAGCATGCCGATCTGTTTAGAGAAGGATATAATGGTATGAAGGGAATAGAAGCCGCAAGAACGCATTTTTTTTATCCTTTTAATTTTTTTATTTCATGTGTACTGAATCTATTTTAACTTTTTATTGTAAAGTGCCATGAGTAAGTCAGGTGATAATGGCGCTATATAAATATTTTATTATTATTATTATTATTATTATTATTATTATCCGTGTACGTGAGGGAGCAAGTGCAATTTACTTCAAGTCGCGCCCTGTCTCGTATGCATTGAGGAAGGCTGTGGAGGTGGAGCTTAACAAGATAGAGGAAAATGGAATTATCGTCAATATCGATCGCAGCGATTGGGCGAGCCCTATTATTGTTGTGCCGAAGGCTGACGGATTGGTCAGAATATGCGGCGATTACAAAGTAGCCATTAATCAAGTTGTTGATGATGAACAGTATCCTCTCCCAACAGCACAGGACCTGTACTCCACACTGGCTGGATCCAAGGTATTCACGAAACGTGACTCACACATGCTTATTTGCAAATGAGTGTTGATGAAGCGAGCCAAAAGTACCTGGGTATTAACACTCAAAGTTGCCCTACGGTGTCAAGTCCGCGCCAAAGATTTTCCAAGCAACCATGGATAAAATCCTGCAAGGTGTGGAGAAGTGCGTATGTAATCAAGATGACATTCTTGTCGGCGGTGTTGACCCGGAAGAAAACTTGGAAATCGTGGGAGAAGTGTTAGAGAGACTGCAGAAGTACAACGTGCTAAACCTGAGAAAGTGTGTTTTCCTGAAGAAGCAAATTATGTATCTTGGCTTCCGAGTGGATTGTGATGGGTTGCATCCGGTTCGGGAGAAGATTGATACCATAAAGAATGCCCCGCCACCGAAAGATGTGAGTGAGTTGCGGTCGTTTCTTGGAATGGTACACTATTACTCACATTTCTGACCGGGTTTAGCCGCAACTCTTGCGCCATTGCATCAGTTACTGAAGAAAGATGTACAGTGGAGGTGGACCGGTGTAGAACAGAGGGCTTATGAAAAGTGTAAGGCAGGCCTGAGCAGTGATGCACTACTTGTCCATTATGATGCCAAACGTGACCTTCGACTGGCGTGTGACGCTCCATCTTACGGACTTGGAGCAGTTATCACTCACGTGATGAATGATGGGCAAGAACGACCAATTGCATATGCGCCAAGAACATTGAGTGCCAGAGAGAAGAATTATTCTCAAGTTGAAAAGAGAGCCTTGTCCTTGGTCCTTGGAAGTAGTCATCGCTAGCTATAGGATGGAAGCTGATATGAAGTTCGAATGGCAAACTGAAGCTGTCTCTGGTTACAATTTCTTAATTTATGTTTCCAGCCTGAAGGATACTTTTTCTGCAAGTGATGGACTTTCAGTTCTGTGACGGCTACTTCGTATAATTCGTCACAGTTAACTCGGGACGTGAATGTGTCATTTAAGTTCATTCAATTAAAGACACTTTCCGTTTGATAATTTAGTGTTGATTTTGATGTCTTCGTGTTTGTGTACGTTATGCAAGTGAAATGTCGCTTAAAGGGACTATGTCAGCTGTGGCAGATGAGCAGGAGGGACCGGCTGGCACTAATTTTCATACAGCTCATCACAGTAGTCTCGTTTGCCCGGACACCCGCCATTGTTTCCAACGGCCGACAACGAGGCCCTGTTAGGGGGATCTTTGTGTACCCCGTCTGAGTTTCAACCTTTACACGTCGCAGTTTCGGAAGGGCCTCATGTCTCGGTCGGAATTTCATGCAGTGACACTATGTCGATGTCGCAATTTCGGAAAGTTCGGAACGTTTCTGACGTCGTTTCTCCAGCAAAAAATGCGTTGTCGCAATTCAGGGGTCATATCTCAGTGTGTTTCCACACAGAAGATAGACAGAACAATGAACGTTTTGAAAATACAAACTCATTCTCGACATTCTCCCTCCCCGAATCGGCCATCAAGTCGCTATTTTATTTAAAATCGCCGATGCCGCTGTCCATTTTGCTCTTATTTTTGTCGCTGTCGTCATTTCATTTCCTTCATGTCGCCGTTTCAGAGCCTTGTCGCCTGTCGGAATTTACCCTAACAGGTCTTCGACAACAGGTTCATACAACGCGGAGAGAAGAATTTACATACCTGCTTTTATTTAAAATCATGGAAATTAACGTTGCTGTCGCCGAAAGCGAGTGTAGTGTGGTGAGATTACCCTGTTTGTTCGCATTGTATGTTGTCTGACGTGAATACTGCAGTCATTTTCTCTTCGGATCGATTGTGGCAAACACTTTCTGATGACAGTGACTTACTTTGTTTTCCTTTATTTATTTATTTTTTTGCCGATCCTTGTAACTACAAGAATATTTGTTCTCGAAACACTATCTCAAAAACCAATGGTTGCCCCTGTAAAACTGCCAAAGTGCATTGCACAAATTTATGTACTTGTTTTTTAGCACGATGAAAAAGTCATGTCAAAACAAACCGGTACCCTTGAATGTCTCATCTGGGGAGCAGGGATGGCATAGTGGTGAGGGCACTCGCCTTCCACCAATGTGGCCCAGGTTCGATTCCCGGACTCGACGTCATATGTGGGTTGAGTTTGTTGTTGGTTCTCTTCTCTGCTCCGAGAGGTTTTTCTCCGGGTTCTCCGGTTTTCCCCTCTCCAGAAAAACCAACATTTCCAAATTCCAATTTCATCTGCTTGTAAAGCGCATTTGATCATATACACATGGAAAATGCGCTATATAAGTTCTAAATTATTAAAGCATGGAAGAAAATGCCCCGCGAACTTGGAATCGGTCGAATAACCGCACTTTAGTTTTGCCGAGACCCTAGAAGAATAAATTAAACAATCCAGCCAAATCCTCTGATGTCCTTGTTCCAAAACTTTTAATCTTAATAGGAATTTTTGTTTTAAAAACTTCAAGACAAAGTTGCGTGAATTTTGCTTTTGTCCGAGGGCGATTTCGTTTTGCCAGAGAATAAACAGTCGTATTAAATGAAAATTGGGAGTCTCGGTCAGTTTCCAGGGTGATAAAGTCTTCAAAAGTGATCTTTTGGCAACGATAGTGCTTCATTTCAACCATAGTTCGGGATTTTTAGAAAGCTGCAGGTTTTCAAAGCCATCGTTCCCACAGGAACGATATTTGGTAAGCCGTGAGACAAAGAGTTAAGGTCTCTGGTCACGAAAGAATCGTTCGGCTGCGAGCAAGCGAGCTTTGCCATCTACAGCATCTTGTCAATTTCACGGCGCGGTGTAGGTCAAACTATATAATATCCATTTTGCGGTTTGAAATGGATTGTCAATTTCACGACGCGGTATAGGTCAAACTATATGATATCCATTTGGCGGTTTGAAATGGATTAAATAAAATTTTATTTTTCAAGGGTTTATTGCCAGTAAGAGATTTAAGAGGAACGGAGCATCGTAGAGCTTATATTATGGTTTCTAGAGCTTTACAAGAGTTTCACATCGGTCGCACTGCTTTGTTATGAGGCCTGCTTTAAATATAGGCGGAACAGCATTTGTGAACACAGAAGCACATGGTTTGTCGAAATAGCGAGGTTTTGACTTTTTAATGTTTTTTTTTTTAGTTTAAAAAAAGACTTGAAGAAATTTCCGGTTACACTTTGGGAATAAGAAACCTTGCAGTCTTTGAAGCAGAAGATTGCGGGATTGGAAAACTGAACCAAAACTGCGAACTGTGAGACATAAACATATCCGGCAAAAGTCACTTCCAGCGACTGAGAACAGCTGAGAGACTCAGACACACAAATCATTTCCATTGACTAAAAGACTCAGCGTAAACTACGATTTGTCAAACACAAATCACTTCCAGTGACTGAAAGACTCAGTCAACAACTAAGTTTTGTGACGTTTGAGGCCTACAGCCCAATTCAAAGTCAGCTGTGAAATTGGAAATACATAATTTTATACAAGAAAATTCCAAAAAAATATATTCAAATGCTACCGTTAGCTTAATACAGTGGAGTGGAGACTGAGAAGAAGTCAGCGATGAGTCAAATGGTGAGCCAAAAGCCAAAAGGTTTTGATTGAAATGTGTGGAGTTAAATTGGAAATTCCAGATGGTTGGGGCCATTGCAAACCAAAACCACCTTCTATGGGGGAGGTACTGGAAAACTAGAGTTAAGTATGTGGACGATTTGTCAGTCTTAGAAATTATTCCTAGATGTTCAATCAGCTTGCTGCCCTTTGTAGCGAGGGATATTTGTTCATATGCTAGTAGTCATGGTATGAAGCTAAATCCATCCAAATGTAAAGAGTTATGCATAGATTTCCTACAGTATAAGCCTTCGGACCCATCTCCCTTACAGATGTCGGGCTGTGTTATAGAGCAGGTGTCATCTTATAAGTTGCTCGGTGTCCATCTGTCGCACAGTTTGTCGTGGTCTATTCACTGCGACTATATTGTGAAGAAAGCACGCAAGCGTCTCTACGTTTTACGTGTCTTAAGGAAATCAGGCCTCCCACCAGCTGATCTCATTAAAGTTTATTGTAGCCTTGTGCGGCCCATTTTAGAATTTGCATCTCCGGTGTGGGTCGCGTTACCCGCTTGTCTGGTTCAGTTGGTTGAAAGCGTGCAGAAGTCTGCTCTGAGAATCATTTTTCCAGATTGCTCTTATGAGTCGGCACTAGTGATCTGTGGCTTGCCTACGCTGCTGGCGCGCCGTGATGAAGCTTGCAGGCGTTTTATATCTAACATCAAGGAGTCCGGCAGTTCCTCTCACACCTGTTTCCACAGTCCACGAGTGTCGCTCATGGGTACAGGTTGAGGTCTGGTTTTTCCCGTTCTGATTTCCGCCTTGTAGTTTCGTTACTCACAGTTGTAATAGGGCTTATTGTTTTTGCCTTCTGTGTCAAGTGTAATTATGCTATTTTGTGTAGAATTGACCACCTCCCTTGTAATTTAGTGTTATACACTACCAAAGGGTTTAATAAACTGATTATTTATTTATATTTATATTTATATGCATATTTTATTGAACCACACATTCAAACTGACACAATGCTCCATGGTCATTGCTTTGCTTGTGGTTACCCTCACACCACTAGCATCAAATAGCAATAATGTCTTCTTAATGTTAAAATTCACCACCCTTATTTATTGAGATATAACATCATGTCACAGCAGAATTGATATAAAGCTATTCAGTTATGACACAAGTAGCAATTATGGGTTGCTGTGGATAGTTTTACATTGACCTAAAAGGATCAGTAACAACTTGGGTAAATTTAATTTCTACAGTGAGAACTGTTCAGGTGCAGAAAATTGAGAAAAGTTGTCATCTCATATGCTGCAGGCCTGATCAGTTGTCAACTTGACCAATTGTTTTGTGCCAGAAATTACAAATTATTTTTTCCTTACTTGTGTTTGCTAATGCTAGCACATAACAGACTATAATGTCACATAAAATTTGTTTTCATGCATACCACCACTGTTCAGTGTTGGTGGCGCATATGGCCTTTGTACACAAGCAAACATAATTATTTAATTCAAAGACATTTTTGTCATACACCAAAAGAATGCTTGTAGAGTTGAGCAGTTTTAACTCGAACAAATTTAGAAACCAATTAGATTAATGCACGAAATGCTAAGCTGAATATCGAAATAAACAAAATAATTTAAATCTGATCAATGTTACTAGAGGTAATGGTGATCATCAAACAACAATAGTAAAAATTAAAAACAATGGCATGAAAGCTGTTTTCTGTAGTAACAACTGTTCAGAGGCAATGGCACACTTATTATGAAAGTTAAGAGATTGTCCTGTTTAAAGCATTATCTCCATATGATCTGCCCAAAAAAATATCCATTTTCTTATCTTCTTATTTGACCGAACTCTGAAAATTCGTCTTAGGAATTTATGAAATTACGCTTAGCTCCGGCTATCGAAAGAACATTTCGGTGTGGCCCTTGCGACAAAAATGTCATTCCCCTCCCCGGAAAAGTATAATATATATATTTAGCCAAGCCTAAAAGCGGAGCTCCAAAAGCATTCTTTTTCTACTGGCATTAACATAATAGTCTGCTTGTCATATCACCCATCTGACCTCACTCAAGCTACAGACCCAATGCTCCAAAAAATAGTATGGAAAGGTGATCTGAGCCACTGGCACAGTGGATTTGGACCCTCCAGTGCAGATCTGCTTCTGGATCAGATTTGGACCCCCTATTCCAGAACTGCTAGCAGATATGAACCCCCTTTCACGGATTTGGACCCCCCCCCCCCCCCCCCCCCCTCTAAAAACAAGCGTTCTATTGAGTAAGGTAATAAAAATTCCTTTGCAAATTGAATTTGGAGATGTTCAAAAGCAAAATAAAAATTTTGAGGTAGGTTTTTTTCAAAATAATATTTAATACTTTGTGTAAAAAAGAACCTGCAATGCTAGTTTGCATCTATAAACTTTTAAAACAAAACATTTCTTAACATCTTAGAGCAATACCTAAGGACAGGTCTGTTTCCCCGTTCAACTGTAGGCTACTTAGTTATGGTTTAGAGCCACTAGAAATTGGTGGAGAAGCCTGGTGAATGCTATTTTGAATCAGTATCCGACATCAGATATATAGTGATTCAGATCATCACTTCATAATGAATGCAATTTTAGTTATCCAAAGCCTCCCATGAGACAGTTGGAAATCAGAAATTGTGTATCCTCTGAATATATGTATGCCTCAAAAAACTTATGAAAGAAAGATACATGGAAATCAATAAAAATATTTAGATGATATGCATTAAGACCAAGATATTTCTCTTGATCAGTTACTTCTTGACCTTACTATCCCAAAAAACTTCTTGCTGACATTAAGCTCATCAATCAAAAAGAAATCCAGCTGCTCTTCTGGCCAGCCAAGTGCAAGACTAAGCAACAAGTTTGATAATAAAATATTGGGGATTTGGTTGATATCACTATCAAGGTAATTAACAATGTAGTATGAGGACTTAAGGTAATGATTCACCAAAGCAAAAGTGCTGGAAATCCGTGTTAGCCATCTTAACTTGATTTTCTATTCTCCATGTACATTTGAAATTGCACAACATACTTCATCAAACAACAAAAATCCCATTAAACATTAGTGCCAAATGTCATCCAAACATACCACAAGATTGGTGTGACCAGCTATGAATAAAATTAATTGAAAGACTGCATGCAGGAGAAGGAAGTACATTGATGAGAAAGAGCTTACTTTAAGTTTAATTTTAAGTTTGAAGTTTAATAATTCCTTTTCATGCGAATACATCTAAGTTGATACCAAAAAGGAAAAAAAAAGTGCATGACTGGAGAATAATTGGGATAAAGTAAATTCCCATACAAAGAATATTATCTAATACAGTAATAGCCCATGTATAAGAACCTGGGTTTTAAGAACCTGTGAGGCTAAAATTTTCATTTTAAGCCCCCTCCACATAAGAACCTATTAAAGCTAAAATTTTAAGTTAGGTTCTTATCAGTGGGGTTGCTGTAAAAGTGTAAAGGTAGAAACTGCTGAATGAGTTTCTTTGTTATGTTTTGTTAAAGACATATACTGTACCTGTACTGAACTGCCTATAGGCATTTCTCTATGGTACAAATAAATGATTTATACTGTATCATGAGATGATGTTTATTATATATATAGTATATTCAGATAAAATTCATATGAAAATATAAGAACCTATTTTAAGAACCTTGGTAGCCTAAATTTGCTTTAAGTACCATTTATATAAGAGCCTATTTAGGCTAAATTGGAAAATTCAGGTTCTTATATGTGGGCTATTACTGTATTACACATTCCAAAAACTAAGAGGTGAAATTTAAACGTGGCCCAAAGCTAACCTAATCAAATTAAATCGAATACTTGTCTCTTACAAGTCACCCCTGCTTTGAGATTGACACTAAAAATAAAGAAGTAAAATTGAAATACAATCCAAAGCTACATACTTGTCACTCACAAGCTACATCTGATTTAAAATTGACACAAATAATGTAATAGATAGGACTTAAAACTGCTTAAAGAAGGTGCATGCATGATGTTCGATGGAACACCATTCCAGTCTGGTATGTAGCGATTATAAAAAGAAAAGCTGAAGGCCATATATATATATATTTAGCCAGGCCAAGCCTAGAATCGGAGCTGCACACTCTCACCGAGCAACTTCGCATGGCTTTATTTGGGCCAGTTTAATTTGTGTCCAAAACAATTGAGCAGCAGCAGGGAAAACGAAGAGTTTTCGATAGCAAACGTTTGCAAAAAAAAAGAGAGACATTCGTGAGTCCTAACTACTTTCAGATGAAAGCGTAATGGCATTCAAAGCGGATAAAAAAATCCACTACAAGCGAACAAAGTACGATGCGAGTGTTTTGCTCGAAGGAGAAGGTGGAGAAATTAAACAAGACTAGCTTGTTATAAAAATAGCTTGTACTGATTAGAAAAATCGGTATTTGTTTTGACATAAATGCTCGTAGAAAAGACAATAAAGGGTAAAAACTGATCGTTAAGAGCAGTCAACAGGAATTGACCGCGGTTCAAAAACAACAGAACAACAAACATAAGTATTACAAGAAAACAAAGCAAAATACGAATATTTCTTCGAAGATTCTTGGAGAAGGTGGAGAAATTAGACAAGTAACAAAAATTGCTTAGCAATTTTGACATAAATGTCCGTAGAAAAGACAAAAAACAGATCCACACCTGATCGTTTAGAGCAGTCAACAGGAATCACTGAGGCAGCAATCACTCGGAACGCGACAGAACTGAATAATTGCGCCATTTCTCACAAAATCTTTCCTTGGCTGACACAAAACGCTAAAGAGCTTTGATAGCCTGTTACTTCCCATGTCTTCCGAAGAACCTTCTTCAATTAATGATTCTCAGTGGCAAAGCGTCATCAAGTTAACGAAGAAAGCGCTTGCCAAACCACACCAGCATTTCTCTCGCAGACCCGTTCACTATAAAAATTATCAAAGCCAGCCCAGCCAGTCAACCCATTTCGGTGTTTTTAATATCCAAACACTAATTCTTACCGGTTCAAACAAATTAAGACGGCATGTTTATAGACGGCGAAACTTAATATTGCTGTTTACAGACCGCTTTTCGACGAAGCTCTCTAAAACATTTTCAAATGACGAGTGAAGCGCGCTGGTCTTTGACATTTTTGACAGCATTTTGACAACTTTATGTCAGATTTTGAGAAGTGCACATGCACATGCATTTGATCGGCTTTCTTTTTTACTCGAGCTTGAGTTTCCGCCTTTAATGCTTAATTTTACGAGGACTCATTGTGATTACGTGTTATTAAGATATGGGTAAAAGTTTCTTAACGCTGTTGAGGTACCAAGGTCGAAAAACAGTCAGCCAAGCCGAGTAAAAACACTCGTTCGCTTGCAAAGAAAATAACGTAACAAAACAAACAAACAATTCAACTACTTCTTTGCGTCCAAAACGAGTAAGATGATTGTTATTTATATCCATTCGAGAGAAAAAGACAAGTTTCATTCCTGAACAAAAGTAGCGATTAAAAAAAGAAAAGCTGAAGGCCATATATATATTTAGCCATGCCAAGCCTAGAATCGGAGCTGCACACTCTCACCGAGCAACTTCGCAAGAGTTTATTTGGGCCAGTTTAATTTGTGTCCAAAACAATTGAGCAGCAGCAGGGAAAACGAAGAGTTTTCGATAGTAAACGTTTGCAAAAAAAGAAAAAAAAAAAGACGGACATTCTTGAGTCTAACTACTTTGAGATGAAAGCGTAAAGGGATTCAAAGCGGATCAAAAACAAAACAAAACAAAACAAAAACACTGCAAGCGAACAAAGTACGATGCCGGCGAGTGTTTGCTCGAAGAAGGAGAAGGTGGAGAAATTAAACAAGACTAGCTAGTAATTAAAATAGCTTGTAATGATAAAGCTAGGAAAATCGGTATTTATTTTGACATAAATGCCCCTAGAAAAAAAAATAAAGGGTACAAACTCTTCGTTTACAGCAGTCAACAGGAATTGACCGCGGTTCAGAAACAATATAACAACAAACATAAGACTTATTACAAGGAAACAAAGCACAATATGAATAATATTTCTTCGAAGATTCTTGGAGAAGGTGCAGAAATTGGACAGGTAACAAAACTATCTTGTATTAAGCTAGAAAATTTCCTTAGCAGATTTGACATAAATGTCCGTAGAAAAGACAAAAAAGAGGTCCGTACCTGATCGTTTAGAGCAGTCAACAGGAATCACTGAGACAGCAATCACTCGGAATGCGACAGAGCTGAATAATAGAGCCATTTCCCACAAAATCTTTCCTTGGCTTACACAAAACACTTAAGTGCTTTGATGGTTTTACTGTTACTTCCCATGTCTTCCGAAGAACCTTCTTCAATTAATGATTCTCAGTGGCAAAACATCATCCAGATAACGAAGAAAGCGCTTGCCAAACCAAACGAGCATTTCTCTCGCAGACCCGTCCACTTTAAAATTTATCAAAACCAGCCAGCCAGTCAACCCATTTCGCTGTTTTTAACATCCAAACGCTGATTCTTACCGGTTCAAACAAACGACATGCTTAAAGACGGCGAAACTTAATTGTTGTTTACAGGCTGCTTTCGACGAAGATCTCTTAAAGACTTGACGAGGTGAAGCGCGCTGGGTTTGACTGTTTTGGCAGCATTTTGACAACTTAATGTCAGATTTTGAGAAGTGCACATGCACATGCATTTGATCGGATTTTTTATTTTTACTCGAGCTCGAGTCTCCCCCTTTAATGCTTAATTTTACGAAGACTCATTGCGATTACGTGTTGATAAGATAAGGGCAAAAGTTTCTTAACGCTACTGTGAGGAACCAAGGTCGAAAAACAGTCAGCCAAGCCGAGTAAAAACACTCGTTCGCTTGCAAAGAAAACGTAACAAAACAAACAAACAATTCAACTACTTCTTTGCGTCCAAAACGAGTACAGATGATTTTTATTTATATCCATTCGAGAGAAAAATACAAGTTTCATTCCTGAACAAAAGTAACAACGATTAAACCAAATGTTAAGCTTCTATTTATTTAATTTACCTCACTGTCCGGTGTTGTAGAGGTTTCTACCACTTGAAAATGCGTAAGCTTCAGTAAAGTAAAAACAAGCATCCGCAAAAATAGCGAACGGTTTGTCCAAAGAAAGAGCTTCTTCCACAGAGTTTGAGCTACTCATTCTTCCCATTAATACCGGTGAACTGTTAAGTGACTTTTCTTGGTGAGATGCAAGATGCGGCGGTGAAATGAAAGCCCTTGAAGCGTTGAACTATACGGGAGAGTTGAAAACACTGACCCCCGCTCCGTGGACTACCCACTGACCCCCACTCCGTGGACTACCCCACGGAGTACTCCACGGACTACCCCATGGACTACTCCGCGGACTACCCCCTTATGGTAAAACAAAAGTCACTTTTAGGCTGAAAATAAGATACAAAAGACGTACTTGCGTCAGTCGCCATCTTGGTTACCGCCATTTTACTCGGTGGGTTTACCTAAAAGATAGAATAAGTATCCGGAATTCGGACTCGGGATTCCGGAATCGAGAAAATCAGAAAGAGCTCGGATTGAGGACAATATTTGAAACCAAATGTTCCTGCAAATGATCGAACTCCACTACCGTCACTGTGTCTCGCCTATCTCCCGAGTTGACATCAAAATGTTCCTGTTTTGTATATACCGTAGGTAACTCGGCTAGCACCATCTTGTATGAAACACGTAATTCACTTACTAGGCAAATTGTTTGGCTATACAATAATGTAAATAAATGTAAGATGTTTATAATTTTTACTTTTCATTTTTTCTGTAACATTCGCAATTTGATTGCCTTATGAGTAAGGATCCGAGTCGTACTTCGAACAAGCGAGGAGCGGGGCTTCGACAAAACACTGATCCCCCGTTTACTGATCCCCACTAATCCCCTACTAATCCCCTTACTGATCCCCCTACTGATCCCCTATAAAATTCACTGGAAAAAGTAAAACAACAAAGTAAAAAAAAAAAAAAAGGATTTGAGGCTGAATAAAGTTCAAGGATAAATTCGGTTGGAAGATAAACACAAGCGTCAAGCGAGCGACATAACAAACCGGAAGTCGATCCAATCAACAATCTGGTTGCAGTGTCACTCCGTGTGTGCTTATCGTCGAACTGTTTCCGTTTCTTTCGATCTGTCTTCGTTGTTGCCGTTATCGTGGCTTTTCGTAGACACGGACAACATACTTGATGATGCTTTCATTTATTTTGCGCTCGTTTATCGTAGAAGAGAGCTGGGGTACTTTTAATGACGGTGAAACGAGTTTATCTAAAGTAAGTCCTGCATCGGACCAAGTTTCCACCATCTTTGAACTCTGACATAAGCCATAATTTATCCTTGAACTTTATTCAGTCTCAAATCCTTTTTTTTTTTTAATTTTGTTGTTTAACCTTTTCCAGTGAATTTTATAGGGGATCAGAAGGGGGATCAGTAAGGGCATCAGTAAGGGATCAGTGGGGGATCGGTAAACGGGAGATCATTGTTTTGTCGAAGCCCGCTAGCGGGAGCGAGAGATGTATACGATTGGTGGCGTTTTGATCGAATTTGATCGTAAGTTACACAACCCACCTCGATCAGCTTTGCTACATGTGGGTTGTGTATTTCTCTAAATTGTAATTTTTAAATTATTGACATAAAGGGATGATGATGATGACAGGCACAAAGCTTCATGGGGAGATTTATCTTGGACATCGAGTACCACCGGAACGGTCATCTACAAGTTCAGTGCCAGTGAATGATCAAAAAGGTGCTTGAGATATCGCTAAAAGTTGCTTTTCTAAAAATTGCTTGTCGTTTTCAAAAAGTTGATCAAAGATCAAAAGGTTTCTCAAAAGTTGCTCGTTATTAAAACAATTAAGAATACTTAGTTTCGCTTTTTAAGGTAAATATTTGTTTCTGCTCATATGCGATTGACAGGTTGTGAACTATTCAACCAACTACTTTTAGCGACACAAAATGTGCATCCGAAGCATGATTTTAATAGCATTCGCCACTGTATCCAGTATCAACAGTTAGTTTGATAACTGAGGGTCATTTCCGGAGCATGGAAACAATAATTTTTAAAAACATCACGAGCACAAAGACTTGAAATAGCACTAAAATAAATAATCCATGAAATTAATAAGAGGAATAAAAGATCCGAAGAAGACGGTAGATGTCTTACAGGGGGAGGTAGGTGACAGGAGTGGAGTCTTAGTCTGGGACTTGGTTTGTTCCTTCCAGTTGAGTCTAGATTCCGGATTCCGGATTCGATATTCAGGATTCTCTATTTTAGGTAAACCCGCTGAGTAAAATGGCGGTAACCAAGATGGCGACTGACGCAAGTACGTCTTTTGTATCTTTTTTTAAGCCTAAAAGTAATTTTTGTTTTACCATAAGAGGGGTAGTCCGCGGAGTAGTCCATAGGGTAGTCCATGGAGTACTCCGTGGGGTAGTCCACGGAGTGGGGGTCAGTGGGTAGTCCACGGAGCGGGGGTCAGTGTTTTCAACTCTCCCGAATTATACTGTTTTCAACCGCACAATCTTTGAAGCTTTTCCTGAGAAAAATCTTCCGTCCTTCCTTTCAACACTTGAAAATTCACCTTCCGGAGTATCTTTTGACAAGTTCTTGATCTTTATGCTTTTTACGCGAAAGACAAACTTCGATCGAAGAAGATGAAGTTGTTTTGCTCAAAATAAAGAAACCAACTGAATGTGAAATTACCAGCCGCAGAAAGCGCGCGAAAAATTTTAACGGCCTCGATTTGGTTTGGGTGTCCCACACCTGGCTTGAGCCTGCGATCCAATCGAAAGCAAGTACCTGGTCAGCGGTCAACTTCAAAAAAAACAGCTGACCTCGATGAGGTCTTAACTTGAGCCCGCGATATGGTCACGTTACACTGGTCAGCGGATACCTTGTTTTGACAGGTGTCAATTGGCTATAAGATGGATGTCCAGTATCAAAGATGTACGCTGTAAAGTAGCTGGTCAGCTGGGCCAGGTGGAGTATGGCCGCCATGTTGGATTATTATGATTATTATTAGGATATTATTAATTATTGGGCGACTCCGTCGTCGTCGTCGTCGTCGTCGTCGTCGTCGTCGTCGTCGTCGTGCGTACGGGCCCACGAGCAATACCGCTAGCCATTTTTACCATGAGAAAAGCAGTTGACGGGTTTCTATAGGTATGGTGCTCCGCTTGACGGCCCTTCGGGCCGTCGGAGCTCCGCTAAAAGCAAAATGGCGGCCAAACAGCGAGATTTTCCTGTGAAATGTCTTCCTTTATTTATAGGATTGAACCTTTATTTTTCAAACAAACAGTTCTCTCACAAAAGAATAGTTCAAGGCTGTAAGACAGAAGTCACCATTTCTTTTTATACTCGCGAAATCGTTCAATTTCCGCAATCTCTAAACTTGCGGCCCATTTTTCTTTCGTTTATGTTTCGAAAACGGAGGTATAATTACTCATACACGGTACAATGTCAAGATTTCTAGAATAATACAGCCAAACCTTGTCGTTTTATGAAGGCTAATGTACTTTAAACTCAAACTAAAATATTTCAAACCTTCTGACCACTTGACTGGTGACGTCATACCCTGATTCTGGTAATTTCCAAAATTGTCAGGTGGAACCTTACTATCTCCCAAATTTTCAATTTCATGTTAAGTAACGTTTAGTCTAAGAAAACAAACTGCGGATATAAACCTGACAAACCAACGCATTTTTTAGGAACTTGAATTCATTGCAAACTTAACGTTTCGTATGTTACAACATACATCTTCAGAAGTGACAGTTTACAAATTTGGGCGAAATTTAAAACTTCAAGCGATGTACTGGTACAGAGGTTAAAAGTATACTACTAATATAAACAATAACATCCGGCCAATTTAATAAAGCAAGAGTTTTTCACTGCCAACGTTATTATTTAGGGCAGGTTTTAAGTCCCTTATCAATAACGTCTCTTTTATCTTACAATGTAAATCGGATCGTCCATCTGCCAGAACTTCAAAGTGATCCCATTTGATGTTGTGACCAGTTGAGATTGTGTGATCAGCAACGGTGGAAGCGTGGCCTGTCTGAGTCAGAGCTCTGAAATGTTCGGTCTTCCGGTCATGTAAACTACGCTTTGTTTTGCCAATGTAAAAGGCATCACAATCCCAACAAGTAGCTTTATATCGGCAATCTTTGATTTTTGAGAGCGATTGAAGCAATCTTTGTAAGGGAAAAAAAGACTTCATACGTCGAGTGTTTTGAAAAATTACTTTAAGATTAACATAACCATAAAATTTATTAGGATTTTAAACGGATAGGATTGGATAGGATAGATAGGATCTGAAGGCCTGTTCCTGTGTTTATTTAGGACATCGCTCACTTTGAAAGAAATTATTCCCTTCGGGTAACCATTTTGAAGTAGTATTTTCCTCAAATCAGCTAAAGTAGCCTGTAAGCCAGAGGCTGTGGAACAAATGCGGAAACAACGATAGGTAAGAGTGCGGATCAAATTGATTTTGGACTTTTTTGGAGTGAATGAGTCCCATTTTGTATAGAGACCGGTGAACGTTTTCTTTCGGTGAACGGTTGTTGAGAAGGTTCTGTGATTGAGTTTAATGAGAACATTCAAAAAAGGAATCTCTTGATTTTCTTCGAGTTCCATAGTGAAATTGATATTGGGGTGTCTGTTGTTAAGGTAATGTAGAAACCTAGAGGCATTGGCACCACTGAAGCGAATTATTTCTTTCAATATGAACGATGTCTTAAATAAACACAGGAACAGGCCTTCAGATCCTATCACCACAGTTCCCAAGAGAGCCGTTATCCTTGTCCTGCCTTATTTAGGTTTACAAAGCGAATCTATCACACGCCGTTTATTGAGTAAATCTGCATATCTTACATTCCCAGGAGCTCCTGACATTCCGCATAATTATGCCATTCAACAACTCATGCCATATTCCATTCGGCAAACTCCCTTGTATCAATAGCCTGCGTGACAGGCGCTAGAAAGAGAGAGTGGAGGGGAAAGTGGACGTAGAGAGAGCCCCTCGCTTCACGCGCGTGCTTGTTCTCCCCTTCCACTTCCCATTCTAGCGCCTGTCACGTAGGCTATTTTAGGCTCACCGGTTTAGATCACAGCCTACCCTGAGCAATTGGTATTTACTATTGTCTCATTTCCAATTGTTATTTTCAGAACTACTAGTTTTGTGACTGGTCAACCGGTAACCATAGCGTTCAGGCTGATCAGAAAGTGCTTTATATAAATTAATTAACTGTAAAAAGTAATGAAAAGAAAGATCCCGTTTTGAAAACTTAGAAATCTTAACCAAGTTAACAGGCCTCGAGTTAAAAAAGAGTTCAAACTTGATTTCGAGTCGGTGAATGGTGAACGGAAACTGAAAATATCGAGTGCGGGCAAGATAAAAACCAAGAGGGCCACGCATGCCGTTGCACTTTTCTGCGAAATTTCATATATTCCACTGATGAGGCCTGGTATGGAAAGATATTATTAGCTAAGGCAACGAGGTTTTTAGCAATGTATCATTGCTTCCTTATTATAGACTGAAAGTTATAGCCAGTCGAGATGTCTGTTATTTCTTCACACTGTTTCATTATTTGCAGTACCGTTTTCGTTACTTACCCGCAAAGGACCAATTGATTATGAAGTACACAAGTAGGATGCAAACCATTTTCAACACTAGAGACGATTTTTGTAGATTTCATTCGGGTCATGAACTACGTTAGCATATTCAGTTACGAATTTTCGCAGAAGCTGAAGTGAAGCGGAATAAACTGACCTTTCCGGTCAGAAGATACAATGTCATCCGCATGAGAGGGGTACGGCGGAGTGAAGGAAAAAAAATGGACATAGACTGACGGTAAACAATACTGTCACATTACTGTATCGTTTAGTTCCCTGTAAATCTAGGTTTGGTCATTTTCCTCCACTGGTCATTGCCCCCTACCTCCCTCCCCCTTCTCACAAATCAACAGCATAATTGAAAGTGAGAAATTGTTTACACACGACGTCACGGCGCCCGCGTTGATGTTCCAAAACAAAGAAACGGTGGCTATGTTGGTGTCCCAAACTAAACCTCTGGGAATTGAACTCTATTTTTATACAAATACTTTCTTTTGTTTCAGTAAACCAATATGGCGGGTAGGCACGTGAATGAAAACGCCGTCTCCGAGGGAACTTTTGAGAGGCATTCTCCCTAAAAGCGTTCTGGCCATTCCGGCTTAAAAAATAGATTTCGCTTGTTCCTTGTGTGTTGCAAGATTTTCAAGTGCTTGTACTAGAACCACAATCCGCTTGATCAGATCTCTTAAATATTTGGAGTTTCAAGGGATTTTAAAGCCGTGTTGAGGGACGATGTACAACGAAAAATACACTGGCCTTAGCCATAAAATCAGCGTTGCTATTTTTAGTTACTATTTAGTTAGATACGGCAGGCCTTTGTGTTCTCCTTTTGTCCTTCCAAAAAGAAAAACCTTTTTTAAAAATGTTCATCTTAATCCAATGCCGTTTCCGTTTACTGCTAAAAACAGCCCCTAGTACGAACAGCAAAGCTATTACTAAATATTGCATTGTTTCTTTGTTTTGTTTTTTTTTTCATGCCACTTTACGGTGGTCATGCAAGAAACACTATAATCACGCAACTCGAGTGTATCGAGAAACTATTAATTGTAATTATTTTTGTTTTTACTTATTTCAATGTATCAAGTGTAACTTGAACAAGAACAAGATAACGGATGAATTTTAATAAACAAACTCATCCCTAGCGCAAAAGAACTCATAAATTTCATCACTAAAAATTTTATTACGTATAAAGCTGAACAAGAAAACGTCCTTAAATTTAAAAACTTCCGTCTTTGTTTCCAACAAAAATAGCTTAAAGAATTCCTTTCACACCTATAGAGAAACGGTAGTGCCGGAAAGGTTTTAAATCATCTGCCGCGCCTCATTTACGATAGTATGACATCACCGGTATATTAGCTACTCTGGCGGCTTGCAAAAACTTCCGGTGGGCTATAAATATTAGTTGATATTTTGAGGAACAATGAAAAGTCATTGTCATGATCAACAGCGTAGTTTTCGTTCAGAGTCATTTTGAAAGTTACTTGACTTTCCAAGACCAGCTTTTATAGTTTTTATTATGTGGCATTCAGAAGATTTCTATTTCGGTACCTGGGAAATTTTATAAATAGTTGATATTAAATTTATGCAGAGTGCGTAACTCGGACCTTCTATTGTTTTGTGGTCGTTATATTGAAATAATATCTAGAATCTAAATGGGTATCAACTGTTGAAGTTTTTGCCCTTTCAGCTGGAGCAACGATAAAAATTTTCAGAAGTAATGCGCTCAGCGCATGCGCGTGCTTCGAATTGCACTCACCGTTGGAACTCACAATGTAAAGTATAATTAATCTTTTTGTCATGCCAACGGCTATTTATAGAACTTGGGTGGATACACATTTTTAGAAAACATGTTATTTAACTACCGTTGTTAAATTAGGTATTGATTGCGCCGTTTTCTCGTCCAGGCGCGAATACATTTTGTTTTGTAAGTTATGTCGTTCTACGTAATAGTTTGATTAGTAACTCAATACTCTACTTCGTGTTATCGGTCACGAGCTGTAGCCTTTTCTGTCCCAAGTCACGTAAAATCAAAAGTTTGTCATTGCTGTGTCGCTGGTTTAGAAACAGTACAAAATCAAAGTTCTCCAATCTTTTTTTTTTTTTTTACCTTTTTAACTCTGTATGCTGATTTTACTTTGTTTTGTCACGTCATTATGACTGTCAGAAATGATAAGAGCCCATCCTACTTGCTCAACCAATTTGTAAAAGAATGCATTTCATTTAGTCTTATATAATGATTCAAATTAAACCTTGTATTTAAAGGAAGTGTTGGCCTTTTGCTAGGTTTTTAGTATAGTAAAAGGAGTAGATAGGCTGCAGCAAACAATATTTATCAATTAGATTATAAGCTCAAGATTACTCAGCATCGCATTGTAGCTGTGAAGGCCCAGCCCAAATCAGCTATCGCTTAGAAATTTCGAGCTCATAACCTTATTGTTTTAGTATAAATCTACTAGTTGAAACCTTGAGGTCGTAATCTAATCGCAGACAACTGGAAAACGCGAAGGAACGGCCGCCATTTTGTTTACAACCACAGCAGAATAGATAGCGAGTAGCGTAACTAAATAAGAGAACGGCATTCGTGATAGAAAGCTACTAACTAGATTTACACATAAAGAATAGACATCAAGCCGGTCTCTTTTAAATCTTTCTTACTTCTAGATACTATTGTAATAATACAGTGATATAAGGTGTAACATTTATTTGACAAAATCAAGCTGTCCGTGAGTCAATTCCCAAAGCTTAGCTTGCCAGGCGATCTTTGTACTTCTAGTCAACCAAGTCTTCAACATTTGCGTATAGCTGCGTGTCATACGTTTTCATGTTGATCAACCTCTGCAGTAAACGAAACAAGGAAAAAGATGTTTTTTGTACAGGGTTGCACTATCAGAGGACAGGTTTACTAAACTGTGTAGCTGTCCGCAGAAACAGAGATGGATGGCAACAGAAAGGTTTTCTTGAAACGAATGTAATTGTAACCAAGTCTTCTGTCGCATATGGTGTCTAACACCGATTTCCAGAACTTTTAATTTGATGTATCATTTTTTTGCAATTTTTATACGTTGTTACCTTTATAGAGCTATTAAACGAGTCCTCAATCATTGATGAACAAGTTTTGAAATTTTTTTTACATAATAGGTTACCATAGCAACAGTATAACCTGTTAGAGGTACCCATAATTTTAGCTTTATGCGATGATTACTCGAATGGAGCATTGCGATCCCCACTTTTTATATTATCGCAAAATGTTTAGCATAATTAGATACAACAATTTATTTTAAATTTTAAATTTACATGTTTATCACCTGATCTTAACTTTTGCTTCTCCTGTTTAGGTAAGCCGCGTAAAACATCGAACATGTTGAATATCTAAGATTTGATTGTCACGTTAAAATTGGCGTAAACACTATGATCGAAGGAAATATACTCGCTAACTAAAAGACGCACCTTGCGTTGGTTTTCCTTTTGTTTCAGTTTGTTTCTCAAATCAGCAAATGTGGGTCTTTCGTTAGGATCTTCCTGCCAGCACGTCGTCATTATGTTATACCTATCCGGATAAAAGATGCATTTGTATCAATGATTATGTAGGAAGTACTATTAAACTTGTTGGTGAAGTGAGCGTCCTTCTGAAAGGGAACTAATGAAGGCATAAATATTGTTAGTTTAGTGCATGGTGACAATTAGAATTTCCAGCATTTCCAGCCATTTCAGAGGACTGTAATTTTAAAATTTTCCGGGAGAGCACACCCCCGGACTCCCCCACCCGCTACTTCACTCAGGCTCACGCGTTCGACGTGAGCTCCCCTCCCCCCCCCCCCCCCCCCAGTTGCAAACTTGCTGCGCGGGCCCTTATTAAGGAGAGCTGCCAGCAAGAGGTTTAGCTTACAGTTCATCATCCACGTGTTTTGGCTTTGGCATCCTGTATCCCTGCTGAAGCAAATTTGCAATTTTCCTGCCATCCATGCGTGGATATGGTGATCCGCCTGAAAATTATCAACATCTTTGGGAAATTCGCAAAATCATTTTTTAAGGACCATGAACAGAACATAACGAGAGAAATCTCTTTTTTTTTCCTGATGCTGTTAGCCATCGTTTCCTTCTTTAGCTGCAATTGCATTCGATTGGAATCCGGTTGGATTTTGGTAATAAAATTCCCTTGGTTCCCTGTCTGATTTCTCTGTTCACTTTTGCCATTTCCCTTCTTTTAGGTGAACCTGAAATATTTTTTCTTTGAATAAATTTCAGTGGCGTTCTGAAAAATCGTGTTAAATTCTATACATCTCGGGCGGCTTATTCAAAATGGCGGATGTTCAGAAAGCATTACGTCATGTGAACCATGTTGTCACGCAACGCACTTAAGAGTGAACAATCTGAAGCATAGCTTATCGGTGGATACTCTTGGTCGTTTCCAATATGAAGTGTTAACAAAACCTAAAGGAACAGTGGTGAGACAAGGGCACAGTTATAGTGATGTCTTGCCAGAAAAAAAATAAATAAAAAGAACCTTACCTATCGTGAAGATCTCGTAAAGGAGAACTCCATAGCTCCATCTATAAAAGAAGACATGTTTTGGATGTTATAATTTGATACCACTTTCTTTTTCTGTAATTTTTTTTATAAGAATTGGTGTACTGATTTTGCCTATTCCAATACTGCAAATGGTGAGGAGAAATCAATAGAGATCTTTCGATTTGAGTACTAGTAGGAACGAAATTGAGCGCAAATACGACTTTTCAAATCTAGTTCATAGGAAGCTTTACCAATGTGGATGGCGACGGCAACGAAAACGTCTTGGAAAATGCTGACGAACTATCCAGGGACTAAATTACTATGAAAGGAGTTAAAGTAAGGGGAAAAAAAGACAAATTTACCGTGGTACGCTCACATTCTCGAGAAAACCTAAACTGTGATCATTTCACGTTGTTGTTTTGCAGAGGACGGCAAAGAAATGCACAAAAATGTAAAACGCACGCGCAGAGCGATTGTTTTTGCTCATTAATCCCTATTTTTTTTTGTGGCGTTTTCCTTGCCGTTGCCGTCCTCGTTGCTAAGGTTCCCTAATTACTTGTATCACCAACCTTACTGCTGCATCATCATCTGCTGGTAAGCAATAAGGAAGCTTTGAATGAAGGTTCTCGGGAGGTGACTGGCTTGAAATTTAGAAGTCATAACTCGTACTCGATCTTGTACTTGTCCCTAATTCCAGGAAAAGGTTTTACTCCTGTTTGTTACTGGGGACTAAAATTACTACTGGAAGCCTCTTTTGAATTATACTAAGGCAGCTTACAACTGGTTCCCTGGCAGATCTGCTGTAAGTGGTTGGGTTCACATTGATAAGGGGACACCTACAGTCTCCTCTTCAAGCAATAAATCTCTTATTAAACATTTTATTCCTGCGAGCATGTGTGAGATACTCGAACTTACACATCACTTTTAGTAGTATATGTTCCATACAACAGTGCCTCGTATGCAGTCCACTTAACAGGCAGACGGCCCTACCATTAGAGAAAAAGATGATCATAACAGTAAACCTGAAAAAGTAACAGTAGATTAGCACTTGTAGAGCCAGAGAACAAGAAGCCATCACCGTTACCGTCATCCTCGTCATCATCGTTATCACGATGATCATCATCATCATTCTCTCCGCGATTGTTAAATACCTTCGTCTTTCGCTCGTAAATGTTTTCTTGTTGCACATCCCTGGCCATTCCAAAGTCTGTCACCTTACAAGTTTCTCCTTCTCCAACCAACACATTACGAGCGGCAAGATCCCGGTGAATGATCTGCAAGAAATTTCGTTTTGATCAGCTTAAAAGGGTTGGGGGGTTCCAAGGTACCATCCCTTCCCCTCCAAACAAAGGAGGTACTAACATAGATTTGTGTTTCGTGATTCTTTGTTTTATAACTGCATAAGACTGAATAGTGACTCAATTTACTCTCGTGCATGACTTGCCAACAAACATCTTTCGAGGAAAATCACAATGAAATGCACCTGTAGCCCATGACTGTTAGTATTTAAGGAAGCTTTTTTTTATAGCTTATGCAATCTGCGGCCTACGACAAGTATAATCGCATTAGCTTTCAGGAAAGGAACTTACAGATCTCGTTGAAAGGTAACTCATTCCATCAGCGATTTGCCAAGCAAACTTCATCAGCTGCTGTGACGTCAGACTGGTTTGTGGTTTGATATCCGGGTCTTTGTAATAAGTGTCATTTAATCCACGGCTCTTCCTCAGGTAACCCAATAAGTCACCATACGGAACGTACTCAATCAACACCAGCAATGGTTCTAAAGTGTGATAACAGAAGGTCTTTTTCATTTTTTCTCCTCTGCATTCGGTTCAAAAGAATTATATTGTGCATATTTAATCTGATGGATTAATTCTTGCAGATATGAGAAGTCAACTTTTATCCCTCGACGTCTCGAATAATTTATACCTCTCAATAAACTTCTGCTCGGTTAGGAACAATTAGATGAACTGAGATGTGGCTGGATTTGCTTTATAAGTGCGTGAATCTCTACGTCTGAACTGGGTCCCTATGTTTGTATCTGGACATCATACTATATGAAGCCTATTAGTAATAGTAATAGGCCTAAGTGGAGTACAGTTCAGGGTGTGATCGGGCGAGTGATTTCAAATTGGCCGAGCGCATAGCGCGCGGCTGATTTGAAGTTACGAGCATGATTACCCCTGAATTGTACCAGGCAAAGTCAGGAATGTAAGATTTTTTTTTCTGTAGTCGTTTCTCTGAGGACAACACACTCACTTGTTTGATTCATTGTATTTTGAACTTCAACAACTGTATAGTTTTCTTTCATTGCAAGGCTTGAAGTCAAAGGTTGTCAAAATCTTAGGAAAACATATCTGAATAAAAGTCATTTTAAATCTGGACCTGTCAACCTACTCTACTACTAATAATTTTCCTTGAGTTGGATTGGCTAGAATGATCTAGGTAGTTTATTGGCAAATGGAGTGACGTGCTTAATTTTTATTGGCTGCTTAACTGTCCCATTTGGCTTGTCCGATTACAAGTGCTTGTAATCTCAGCTCAAATTGGACAGTTCGGACCTTAAACAGCCAATTAAGCCACAAATAAGGGATGTTAAGAGCCAATCATATTCAAGCATTTTGTATTTGAGATAATAAAGGTACGAAACATCTCAGAGTTAATATCTTAGTAGCACCTCACCGGATTCAGTGACGCATCCCAACAGTTTGATGACGTGTGGATGAGGTTTCAGCGTCTTCATAACTTCAAGTTCTGATAACAAGTCTTTCCTGTCTGACTCTGGAGCATCAGCTGCAAGATTCAATTGAAATTTTAATATATCATTTCTGCTTACGTTGTACTAGTTTGATACTTAAATTTATTACAGGCTACGATTCCGCGAGATGTATGTATTTTACTCAGCCTATTTGCATTCGTGGTTATTATTGTATCATTGTCAGATATTGAAACCAAATTAAAGTTCTATCAAACACAATCTTTTAACGCATTATAATCAAGTGAGGAATGCATTTAGCTAAAGGAGGAATTTGCTTTGAGTTTTAAAGTGATAATTATCTTTACTTTTATAAACAAAAAAGGTGTATATCGAATACGTGGTTCCACAATATGCACTGATCTTAGCCAGTTTTTTTCAATTAATTCCTTAACAAGAGTTTTATATCGACAGATTATCATTAATAATAATAATAATAATAATAATTTATTTAATTAATATAAAGCTTTTAAAATTAAAAAAGCGCTTTACATGAATTTACAAATATAAATAAAAATACAATAACTATAATGAATGATAAGAAATATTTATACAACCTAATACTAAAAACATACAATTGACCACCACACCCAGAGAAAAAAAAATGTGTAAAAGAACTCTAAAATTTGCGAGCAAGCCATTGCTAAGAACTACTTGTTGTAAACTAAATTAAAAAGATATTTCTTAAGTTTTTTCTTTAACATGCTGAGTGATGTTATTTTCCGAATATTTGCTGGAAGGCTGTTCCACAGTGTGGGGGCAGCAGCATAAAATGAACGAACTCCTAATGTAGATAGCATGAAGAATTTGATCTAAGGGAATAAACAGAAAACGACTTAATCGCTTTTACACTACAGAAAAAATTGGTCCGGACCCCCAAAAAAGTTGGTATGGACCAATTTTTTTTAAACCGTTTACACAGCACTTTCGAAGAGCAAAAGGGGTCCGCACTCGCTTTGTTCTGGTTTGGGGCCATAGGGCAGAAAAAAGCGAGTCCGGATCCATTTCATGAAAACATGGTACGGAAGGTTTATATGGCAAAATATCTGGTACGTACCAACTTTTTTTGGTTCCGGACCCATTTTTTTTGTAGTGTAAATGGGGCTTAAGTTACTGGTATGGTTAGGTGACATATTATATATAGCCTTAAATGTAATAATTAAAATTTTAAAATAGATGCGGTAAAACACACGGTAGCCAGTGAAGGTTATATAAAGCTGATGTGATATGATCATACCTCCTAGTGTTCGCTATTAATCTGGCTGCAGCGTTCTGTACTCGTTGAAGTTTACTTATATGATGTTTGGCAAGGCCATAAAGTAGGCTGTTACAATAATCGAGTCTGGACGTAACGAAAGTATGAACTAATGTTTTAAGGGCTTCTTGTGAAATGTATTTAGAGATTCTACGAATATTGTGAATATGGTAAAAAGCGGTCTTACAAACGTAATTTATATGAGTATCCATACTAATTGAATTGTCAAATATCGATCCCAAATTCCTTACGTTAAAGAGGCTCGAAAGGGTTTTTTGACCGCGCGAAGGGTGGATCCAAATGCATGTATCCCGTGCGTGTTCTTGCGCGATCCTCCCGCGAAGTTACGAGGCGCGAGCGGTGGGAGTTGTAAACAACAATGGCGGCCTCAAATGAAAAAGTAAATCTGTCTTCTGAAGCTGAATGCGGCTATTTGCGGAATAAAAAGGGGAAGTTTACTTCTAAAAAGAGCGTTGAGAACAGTGTACTTTCCGTCAACAAGATGACTCAGGCAAAAAAGTCAGTAAAGAAGCGTCGTTTTGAGGAAGATGCTCAAGAACCCGCGATCAACGATTTTATAGCTCGAAAAAAACAAACAAACAAGACGGTAGAATTTGGTACGTAAAAATTTACAACACTACATTTCACTACACTACACATGGCTTTAAATACTTTCGATTCATTGGGTGTTGAATGTCATAAACGTATTTAAAAAAGTTCCAACCTTCATAATACATGTACACACAGGACTCAGGCAAGGAAAACAGTCGGAAAGTACGTGTAGCATGTAGTCGGGTCACGAATTATTGACGTGTTAGCAAAGGGGTTGGACAAGTTATGAAAACGGTAAGCAATGAATTTAAGGATTCAGTTTTCACTGAAGCTCGGCTTTTTTATTTACATTTTAACAAGTAAATATTACGTTGCTTCGCAAGGAGTTCATTCAAAAGGAACTTCAACTTCACGTAAGCTTAATTTTATATGAAACAATTTTAACTCAAACAACTACAATGTTCAAATAAGTATACATGCAGTTTAAAAAGTTCAAAACTTGACAAATATACCTGTACAGAAATTGAATGTAATCAGTCACTTCACACTATAAAAAAGTTGGTGAAAATGGAAAACTTGTCAAAAAAGGCCTGCATTGTATAAATAACAATAGTTTGCACTCGAGAGAGAGATCAGATATGCACTGTACAATACCATAAATCCTGCACAGCTCCTCAGTGTTTGATACCTCAAGACTTCTCCGTAACGGAGGCTGCAGATATTCCAACCAGCTGCATGAAATTTAACTATTGTTCTGTGAAAGTCTTTCAGTTTTGAAATTCCTTCGAAGTCAACTGAACAACACCTTGAAATCTTCGCCAAACAACAAATTGGGCTGTGTTTATAAGGCACTGTTTAATTGTGAATTTTCCGCTCATGACGCATTGGAAGATGTGAAAGCACTTAGAAGGATTCTGTTTTCTCCGCCACCCGAGCAAAGCGCTGAAACTATTATGAATCGTGGAAAAACGTCTTTACCGAACGAAGCCCTGCAACAAGCAACAGTTCTTGAGCGACGACAAGAAGTTGTTGACACCTTCAGCGGAAATTTCACTTACCTTCCGAATGGCTCTGTAAAGTTAACAACAATCCAGTAGTTGGCAGACTCCGGTTTGGCCTTCAGTACTCTTCAAGAAATTTCAAACTTGGAATAAACGGTCTGTATGGAGTTATGACACTCCCTGAATCTTCTCGAAACTTCTTGCCTCACCAAACCAAATCGTCGAGAATTTCATTGAACAGAAGAATAATTTCCTCCATATTAAGGTATTTCCACGAACAATAGACAAGATCTTTCTCTTTACTTTGATTTCATATACTTTTAGCCTGTTAATTCCTCTATTAATTGCCTTGATAAGCAGACACGACGAGAGACAATGGAGTCCGATAGAATTTCGAGTCTGTATGAGTCTCGCAACTCGCGCCAATAAGGTCAGCGGTAACTTGAAGAGCGCGACCGGAAATAATGATTTGTGCGAAATCGCGCGAACCGGAAATAAAAGGTGCAAAATGATTATCAATTTATCTAAAAAATTTGCTCGGTGACCTATGTTGAAATTTTTCATGCAAATAGCATTCAACTTTATCTAGCATTTTAGGCATTTAAGAAAAAATCTGTAGGGTAGATGTTTTTTAATCCTTAAGAGGCTATTTTTCGAATTATCTCCGTTTCCACACTACAGAATTTTCTAAAATTTTCACAGAAAGTGAATAATATTGCAAACATTGAAAAACGCTTATAAAAAATATAGGTCACCGAGTTAGTTTTAAAGATAAATTTAAAAAAGTGACTTTTTAGGGGTAGGTCTTTAGAGAGGCATGGTTGCCATGGCAACGCACATGACGTCAGAAGTTGTCTCAATTGAAACTTTAACAACCCTGTTGTAAGATAACCTACAATTTGTTTAAGTGACTTACAGCAAAAAAAATTAATCTTGAATTGTTTTGACATGCATATCAGCTGTAAGAAACCCTTTCGAGCCTCCTTAACCGAAGAATCAATCGTATGATTACCTACATGAGGTACTGATGGATTTAATTTATTTTACTGCTGACGAGTTCTAATAACTAGAAGTGTACATAACAAATAGTAGAGGACCTAAACAGAACCATCACTCAGAGGTTCACCACAGTGTATCATCCATTATCATCATCATAATCATAATCATCATCATCATCATCATCATCATCATCATCATCATTATCATTATCATTTGGCACCTTTTAACATTTTCACAGCCACTTGCGTTTTCGGAGACCTCCCTCGGAGACCAACTGCTGTTCCCTTAGCAACCTGACCAAAGGCACCTTTACCAATTATCCTTTCGATGGTTACGTTTTTCCTTGGAATCTCCCACGAGCGTGTTGATGGATGAAGAGGTGCGTATTGTCCAACTTCCGAGGTATTTGTCTGTGGGCGTTCTGACGAGTCGTGTGATCGGCACTCTTCATCTAATGCCATGTATCGGCTTCGAGAGGAACTTTCAGAGGCTTGTTGCCTTGGCACTGTGAGACTGGACTCACGATTTGACATTTCTACTGCAGTCTAAAAACAGAAAAAGAAAGAAAAAGGCACCAGGGAATTTTACGGCTACAAGTATGAAGTGTTGGTGCACACATATAGATCAGACTCGAAAACTTACGTTGTTTTTCTCTTCTTCATCGACTGCATCTTGATATTTCCTTGAACAAAACTTAATAAAATCAGTTCCTACTCTTTGTAACAGGTCATGTGCACATTTTATTGTATGTTACATTATCTTTTTATAAAGAAATTAAAATAATAATTTGTTTTTCGTTCAAATTAATCAGCAACGAGATCTTATGATCTCAAATGTCCTAGGTACACCCCAGGTTTTTATCCAAATTTAAAAGCGTTTTCTTCAAGTCGTGGTTACTTCCAAAAGAAAATTTGCTGGTAGTTACCATCCTTCTTTTTTACCCCTCCCTCATCAGTCTTCATTTGGATGAGTGAGGTAATGTTGATAGTTCAATAAGTTACCTTGAAATTAATATACATGAAGTTATTTTAAGCATAAAACGATTCCGTTGTCTTACAAGGAAGAAAAAAATGGTCAGGCGGCAGCTTTTAAGTTACTTGGCTACAATGCTGACGTTCCCAGCGTTCTTTTGAATAACTGAAACATAAACAGGTCCACAAAAAGGGGATATATTGCTAAGTCAATTACCTTTCCTTTCTTCTTGCCTCTGAAAAAAAGCAAACAATATTTGAATAAATCGCTTTAAATTGCATTTCAGCAAATTTTGAATTTTGATGATGTGACGATGTCAGCCACTGATTCATTAACTATTTTAAAGTGGTGACTTTTGATATACAAAGAATAAACCTAATGATATAGCTTTCCGTCAAACAATTGTAATGTTTTTGATTACCTTGTCTGTGCAGCCACATGACACAAATAAGAAGGACTATGTTGATCTCAACAAGTGTGCAGACCACAGCAATCATAATGGTGCAGTTACATGAACATTCACTGCATACTTTAACTGCAATGGTGAAAAAAGAAGCAATGCTAGCGCACTGTAAAGCACTAAACAAACTGGAGTCTCTAACAGATTATTTACGTCTGACTGACAACCTTACGCAAACTCATTTGTGCAAATCATTTTCAATTCAGAGATACTTTGGAACTATAGTGAACTGGAATTTTCTTGCTGACAGTCCCATGATTGCTATAAGCCATGCCTTACAATGCCTTGCCTTGCCTTGTCTTGTATTGCAATGCCTTAACGTGTCTTGCATTGCCATGTCATGCCATGCCATGCCGTGCCATGACATGCGATGATGCCGTAAGTACCATAAGCCACCCCTTGCCTTATCTTACAATGCCATACCATGCTATGCTATTCCATGCCATGCCATGCCATGCCATGCTACGCTATTCCATGCCATGCCATGTCTTGCCATGCCATGCCATGCCCCGCCATGCCATGCCACGCCACGCCACGCCACGCCATGCCATGCCATGACATGCCATACCATGCCACGCCACGCCACGCCATGCCATGCCATGCCATGCCATGCCATGCCATGCCACGCCACGCCACGCCACGCCATGCCATGCCATCGCATACCGTGTCGTGCCAAGCTATATGGTGCCATGCCATGTCATTCCATACCAAAAGAAGCGGCCTCAAACCGAATAACGGGTATTCCTAGCCCTCACTTAATGTTGCACGTGAGACCGGTACAAAATTTATACTTGCTAGAGTAGCAGTCCCATGCCTGAAAAGCTACGGCTGTTGAACTCGGGGTCGGAAAGGATCAGTTCACATGAGAAACAACTACTGAACCAATGCCATAACAGCGGAAAGAGAATCTTCTGAAAACGTAAGTTGCAAAGTCGACGACACGACAGTTAAAATACTTGCAAAAGTTGTTTACTAAATTCCCAGTCATAAAAACTTACAAAAATGGAAAACTAAAATCCTCTCCTGTTCATTTGAAATAAAAATGCATTGTGAATATTCAGCATGTATTGAAGGGAAATGGGTCATCATGAAAGATTGGTAATGGAATTATTCCTGTTGCAAGTGTACTGAAAACAAATGATTCATTTATTTATTTATGAGTCCACCTATGAATGATTGCACTGATTACATTTTTAAAAGCTTGCTGCAGTATATATGGTTGTTCAGATATACCCCAAGAGCACTGAGTTCTCTGGACAGCTTTTTCATCAAAGAAAAAAACAAACAAACAAAAAAAGTTAGAAATGAAACGTACCATCACTACAAAGAGGCTCTGGAGTAGTTTTGCTTGTTGCTGAAGCAGTTGTACTTGTGATAACTGGGGAATTCCTACTATGGATGAAGCGTTAATGCTTAGCTCCCCAAGCTTTCCATCCTGGACAGCATTTTGCAAAGTGGAAATAACAAAGTCTTCTGCAACTACCATAGTAAACTTCAAGACCACATCCAGGATTACACTTCCATGCCTGCAACAGAAAATTTAATGTAGCCGTTGCGCTAAAAAAGATAAGGATTGAAAACAAGCTCGAGATCCGGGGCAAGACGTCAGGGTATAAGAAAGTCAAAACAGGTGCGAAAGATGTAGACAACAAATCCACACAAGCCATCTGAAAAAATGAATTGAAGACCTGAAACATTTAATTACCTGCAACCCAGCACTTGTGAGCCAGTATAGCCAGTTCTATTCCTAAAAATTCTGTCCATCTAATAAAAAAAAACTACCAGGTCAGAAATAAGCTTTAATAGCATTTGCAGAAATTTCAGAAAACCTTGATAAATGCAAGTACATCCAACTGTCAACTACGACATCACCCTCCTAAATAATTTTCAAATTAAATACACTGTACCCAAATAAATTAAACACACAAACAAATTTACCTCATCTGTAAATTTCTTCAACAAGGATGCTTTGGTGCAATTTTCACCTGTGATGACGGTTACTGAGAGGTAGATATTATTGCCTCCAATAACTGTAACAAAATTAACATACTTATGTGATCATTATCAATTTTTTTGTGATATAAGCCAACAGATTACTTTACATGTATGTACTCCTTCCAGAACTCAAGTCTAAAATCCGTTGAAGAGTTGCTTGATATGAAAACAACTACTGAAGTTAAGCTGACAGCTCACGATTTGATCCTTATACGAAAAGTTACTGTATCTTGTTTACGGAATAACAGGAGGCTATCCTATTTAATTTTGTTATCCCGTGACCCCTGACATCGTCCAAAAATGCAAGGTCCTAGCATAAGAGGGCTTGAGAAGAGCACGGTGTTCAGACGTTCAATGTAAACAAGAAGTAGAACTTATTTTAATTCGACGACATCAGGAAGTCTCGTGACCTGCTTTCGCTGAGGTTTTGCAAGGGTTTAATTACGGAAATAAATTTATTTTGATTTACGATGTAAACACACCGGGTGATTACATCAAATTCTGCCTACATGCCAAAGATGAAGTTGAGTGCAAAACGTATTGTAAATGAAAGTCAAGCTTTTCCGTGAAGTTTCGGCGAAAGAGAACTTGCCTCTAAAAGTACTAGGCAAAAAAGCACTTAAGGTTGCACGCTAATCGAACATAACTTGAGAAATCTTCCGCTTGCATTTGACAAAAATTCCATATGAGTCCCAGCTTAAAGCCTTTCAGCACATAATGGTTACCGATCTTGTTAGCTTGTAAACACAAACAAATACTTCAAAACTATGTTTTAAGGAAAATGCTATAATTTTCTGAAATCGCAGAATCACAAGAGGCCATCGATAGTCACTCGAAAAACAGTGTTTTTAAACTTCTTTCAGCCTGTGTAAAAAGAAAAACAACGATGAAAAGTAAAAAATATACTTTGGATTAAAGGAAAGTGACTAAAACAATCAACTTAAAGTACAATTTTATGAGAACAGAAGACAGAGTATACCCACTTTCCAGACAATACGGCAAAATATAAAATATGCCTTCCTGTTCCGAGCTTAAACGCGGTTACAGCGGCCACGCATGCGCAATAATCAAAAGTGGTAAATTTCAACTTCCGGTGGCTTTCTATTTCGAAGACGTTCTCCTATCTTAAGGTCCCTATTATAGCGCTGGAACATGTATACAGAGGTCGTGGGTTGCAATCCCACCAGTGAGAAAGATTTTATTCTTTTGAAATTCCAAAAGCCTAGGCTCAAAATTACTCACATTTATAAAGACTCTGGAATTTGCGACACCAAAACAAACAAACAAAAAAACTTATAATACGGTTGGTAAGATCTATATTTGTTACTTACATCTAGTAAGGATTCTCATCAATCGGCTACTGACATAATGGTGATTTTTTAAGTTTAGAGTCAAATTAAAACCAAGTACTCTCGGCTCCCTTCCCTCTCAACCAAAAATGCTCCTAAAATACCACAGGAAGACATCACGCTACCTTGTTAATGGGAAAGCAAACCATGCATACATGGATACCTTTAGTCTGAATTAGGCTATTTTTCTAAGTTACAACCCATTATAATCCTGGCCAAGCATACCAGAGAGGCAGTAAACTGGTGAAGCAATTATAAACAAAACTGAAACTGCCGTTAGTTTTTGGTTTTCTTTGCTTCCAATATCACTTGTAGCTTTTCAAAGTTATGTTAGTAAGTCATGACAGAACGCCCTTAATTAGATCCAGCTTACCAAGACAGGTAGTTGCTGAAGCGCCACCCATTTGATTTGCTGCGGTGCAGGTGTAGTTAGCCCTTGGTGTCCGTACATTTGAAATGTTTACGAAGCTGTTGTTACAAACACTTTCCTGGGGATCGCATGGCTTCCAGGTAATTGTAGGAAGAGGATATGCTTCTACTTGGCAGTGAAGAAATGCGTTTCCCCCTTTGACGAAATAGTTCTCTTGTGTAATCCTTGGAGAAACTTTAATGAGAAATGGGAATTTAAGGCAAGCCTCCACTTTGAGGTTTTCCGCCTAAATGGCAAACACTGTGGTAAGCATGCGGGGTGTGACACACCAGGCAACTTCCTTCTTGCTACAGACGGAGATGTTATGTATGTATAACTCTTAGTTTCACTATCAGCATATTGAGCATAAATCAGCATGAGAAGGAGTATACCATTAAAAACAACTGAACAATCCATGCGCCAGCATAGATAAGCACGAAAAGAAGCATCAGAAAGTGAAGTTTTTTATTCTTGACTTTTGATTCTGCTTATACTGATACTTACGCTTTTAGCACTGCTGGGCTTCTGCCTATAAACGTCAGCCTTCAAAAACTAACAATAGTACATTTTCGATTTCGCCATGACCACTGAATAAAAGCACAGAAAACGCATTTTTAAAGTTTTAGACTGGATCCATCTAAAGCGAATACATTCACAAATATCAGTGAGATGACCTGTTTGCAACTCTGTCTATTGTTTAGTTTTCAAATTCCACGAACCTTCCCTCCGGTTTTTGTGAATATTTAACTTTAGGTCGAGACTAACCCTGTTTCAATGTGTCATCGGTGTTTGTATTCAACGGTAATTTTAAACACGAAAAAGGACAATTATATAATTGTTGTCACTTCCTTAATTTATGCATTAAAGTGGCTGAACACAGTTTCCACGAGATCAGTTGCAATTTCCTTGACGGCGCAGGTTTTAAATAAGACAAAAATCATGGTGGCGAAAGCGTTTTGCCTGGTTTAGTCGGCTATTGAAACGCGGTCTTCAAACCACGAAAGGAAAAACTAGCTGAAAAACTAGCTGAAGACGTGCTTATGATCTTGTGGCCCGTATGCGTACTAAGGAAAGCATGTGACACTTTTTACCTTTGTAGATGTTGTACGCAAACGAGAATTTTTCAAAATCTACTCATTAGAATTTAATGAAATTTGGCAGAATTGTTATTTTAATCGTATTTCATAAAATTACATCTCTGAAACAGAAGTCGAACAAAGGAATTCTGTGAAATAATCAAATTTCACTGGGCATCTTTATTCTTTAATTTTTATAAACCAGTGTAAATATTGTTCGAGTTCATTTCAAACAATAATAATTATTTATTGAAAGGTGTGCCTCGTTCATGAGAAAATCTAATGACCGGATGTTACGTAAGGGCCATAAAAATGAAATTTTAGGGTCGCTTTTAATCATTCACGTTGCCATAGAAACAGACGAAAATGCCAATGCTAGTCGCTAATAAAAATTTTCCAACACTGTATTTTTCCTTTGCCAAATTTCAACTTCTAAGCTTCAATATTTCTCACATAACGTCTTAACGAATGACATATACTTAAAACCTATCAAAACTGTCTTCAGCCACCTTAACAGCAATCAAATAGAAAGCTGTGCTTCTTTGATTGCTCCAATTACACTTTATGTTCCTTTTTAGGGATCTCTCGTAATTATTCTATTCATACTTATTACCTGGGCACCATAAAATTAATAGAGAATACTAAAACCATACTACAGGACTAGTCTAGTACAGGACTAACTTTGCTATTAATGATTACTGAAGAAGAAGAAGAAGAAGAAGAAGAAGAAGAAGAAGAAGAAGAAGAAGAAGAAGAAAACAAGCAATTATAACAAATAATGCGCACTCCCTTCTTTAAAGATGTCTTTCAGGAACAATAACGACAACTGAGTGTATGAGTAACGTTGAAAGGCAAAATCATAGAGCGGTTTTCAATTGAGTGTCGAAAGTAATTCTGGTTTTGCTTTGGTGTGGCATTACTTCGCTCTGTGATTGGCCAGCAAAATTCGCGCCACTTTCTCAACCAATGAGAAGTAAAACCAAAACAAATCGTGACTTGCACACGCGTATTTTCCCGCGCTTTGCGCCGGTTACGACTAATTATTTCGAATTCTGATTGGTTCGTTACACTGTTTCGGTTTGTTGTGATTGGCTGGAGTAATTGCTTTGATTTTGGTTTTACTACACTCAATTGAAAACTGCTCTACAATACAATAATATGTTCAATAAAATGATTATCCTTACATCTGACAATAACTCGCACTGTATGAGTAACTGCATCTCCTGCTCCATTGTCAGCTGTACAGCGGTATGTTCCAGCATCAGCACTACAAATGTTTGGAAAGTTCCAATTGGGTGCCCTGTGCAATACCTTACTGTTACTACCATCATCAAGTACTCTTGTCCAGGTGATGTTTGGAGGTGGTGTACCAGACGCTTGACAAAACAGCTGCAGATTAGTGCTTTCATTCACAGTTTGGTCCAGGATGCAATTTGTGAACTTGGGTGGAGCTGAAAGGAATGAACAGTTACGGTAGCTTTAGTTGTTTACCATTTACCACAAATACCCGGAAATTCTGGTTGGAATGTAAATGGTAAACGTTTGTTTTGTTCGTCCCACTGGAAAATTCCCGGACAAACGGGAGTTCGGAAAAGGTAGTCCTGTTTTCCCGGTTGGGACGTTCCCGATGGAAATTCGTTTGCCATTTAGAACTTTCAATGTTTTGTACTAGTTTAAGTCCTCTTGGCTTTTGGCCGAGCGTAATCTATCCAATCAGCGAGCGCGACGTGACAATCCTTAGGCAAATGGTAAACAAAACGTACCGTTCCTTCCGAACGAAAATTTCCGGAATTTTTTTCTAAATGATAAACAACCTTCATCTTTCTATAGCAATGACACAATGCCCCATCTTTACTAGAAAGAGAAGCCATCAGAATGAGTTACAGATGTACGGAGTTCTCAAGAACATCATGATGTATGTTTGACGTTCTGTACACTGTACCGTCAATGAACAGCCGCCTTCTGGTAACTAATGGCCTTCTCTTGAGAACTCCAAAATGACATTTTGACACACTTCTCAGTAATATCTGATGGGTCAACATATCGCTTACAGTAATATTCATGTTAAAAGCACTGACCTATTAAAGCTTTATGACTGTATAGGTGTACAATGTGTTTGTTTACCATGCAGATTAAAGGAAAATTACTCAGCGGTTAAAAATAGGCCCTATGCCATTCATTTCTCTTGCTATTTCACACTGTAAAGACTTGGCCAAACTGGAAATATTTTGGTGATCAAACATCATCAAACATTGTTTGGTTTCCAAACATGTTGAAATTTGAAGCCCTGGCCAAACGGTTTTCAAACACGACCAAACACGATTAAACAAGACAAAAAAAAGGTGGCCAAACGGTAAAATGTTAGGTCACCAAACATTGTTTCATGATACGTGGACACCAAACAATCCCCGTTTAGCCGGGGCTTAAGCGCCCCTCTGGACAACAACCAAACCGTTTCTATTTCTCCTCTAAGTTATAATATAGTACCAATCTATTTTCAGGAACAGGAACTACCACTTGTAAGTTATAAGTACACTAATACCATTTCTAGGAGCGTGTTTAATTACAATCAAACCCTCCATAACGTTAATATCGATGGTTATAGTGGTACGTCTTCATCATGTGACTGCGCGTCTTCTACTTTTCGTTATGAGCCTCACGGCCATGTTATTACTGGAGATCTACGCATTGTTAAGAATAGAAAACTTAGGCGTCTACTGGAGAGAGGTCCAAAGTATAGAGAACAGAATACCATCGATTGGAACCTAAACAAGAAGATATTGATGAAAGCGGTAGATGATTACGCTAAGAGCTGGAGTAAACGTGAAGGTTGTCATGTGTCAACACTAGAACAATGGTCGGAGACAATAAAACTGATTATCCAGAACAGAATTAACAACCTACAACGTCGTAATTATAGTTCTTGTCACAAGACCTTAGAGGACAGGCATGTCAGGGCATACCTAACGGAACTACAAGATAGGTATGTACTAGTGCCTGCGGATAAAGCTGGCAATAACATCATTTTTGTTTGCAAGCGTTACTACCTACATACCCTAATGGAAGAACTTGGCATTAATTCCGGCAGTATTGTTAATTCTACATACAAAAGTCAAAATGTCACAGTTGATGATATTATATGGACCCACACCACGATGTTAAAAAACGAATTCCACATCACCTTGAAACAGAAAGAAAAAAATTTGCCACAAATATATTGGATACCAAAACTTCACAAGACACCATACAATGCAAGATTTATTGCAGGTTCGAGTTCATGCACCACTACTAAGATCTCCAAATTAATTACCGAATGCCTTAAACTAGTCAAGAGTCACTGTACTTCGTACTGCAAAACTATTTTGGAAAGAACTGGTGTTAACTGTATGTGGATTATAAACAATTCGTTGGACGTAATTCGCACATTGCAGGAAAAACAACTTCCGCTCAATGAGATGAGTACTTGGGACTTTTCCACTCTATATACTAGCCTTCCACACGCCAAACTTAAACATCAACTTCATGATCTGCTCGAAAGAGTTTTTCACACAAGAGGAAAAAGTTTCATAGCAACCAATAATTTCCACACTTTCTGGGCTAATGATAGGAAGTCTACGAAGTAGACTTACTTCTCGTGTAGGGAACTGTGCCTCGCTATCGACTTTCTTATCGACAACATCTACGTTCGCTTTGGAAACTCAGTTTTTCGACAAGTTATTGGAATACCAATGGGCACTAACAGCGCACCTTTGCTAGCTGATCTGTTCCTTCACACCTTTGAGTATGATTTCATGCTTAGAACATTGAAACGAGATAAAACCATAGCCGTCCAATTTAGCAACACCTTTCGATACATTGATGATTTATTCAGCGTCAACAATGAGAATTTCGGAAATTACATCAGCGCTATTTACCCGTCGGAACTGGAACTAAAGGACACTACCTTGACATCAAATGAAGTTTGTTATCTAGACACAAGAATTAGGAATGGTGATAACAACACTCCTTTTCATCTCAGTGTCTACGATAAGAGGGATGACTTCTCATTTCGGATTGTCAATTTTCCTCACATGGACAGCAACATTCCCGCCAATCCGGCCTATGGTGTTTTCATATCTCAATTAGTGAGATATGCTAGACTTTGCACATCGAAACTGGATTTTATTGATAGACTTCACCGACTTTCATCACATCTCCTTCACCAAGGCTTCAAATCTACGCTGCTTCGTAAATCGTTAACTAAATTCTTGAAACGCCACGGTGCTATCGTTGAGAAGTATGGTGCTGCACTACAGGAGATGAGATTAGCAATCCAGAGATGAGATTATATCCTTTATATTATCCTGACGCCCAAATTTGAGATACTTGTTGCTTCCATTCATTACATTTTTATGCAAATGTGCGCGCGTAATTTTCCTAAAGTTGTGCGCGCGCTTGCTTATTTAGTTCACGTGTGCTTAGTTCGTTGTTTGGTTTACGTGTGCATAGTTCGTTATTTAACGTACTCCTATTATTTTACGTTGTTTTCCTTGCTAATACGTGTTGTCAATAACTGTGCTCACAGTGTGGGTGGCTCCTCCTAAAATGTTCTGCAATTGGTATAGGATTTGATGGAGCCGAAACCAATTGTGGAATTGCACACATTTTAGGTATCCTACTGATGAACAGTTATTACACGCAGATATTTTTAGAAGCAACAATTGTTTGCGGTCTGTCACCTTTGAATCACTAAATTGTTGACAAAACCATTCTAATGTAGGATTTCTTCTATTTCTATATTAGTATTTGACGACCTTAGCCGTACTATGTACATGTTTTCCCATGTATAGAATACTATTTTTAAATTTGGTTAATCAACCGCTTGGTGTAAAGTGGAAACATCTAGCTCACTAGCAGTGCACTTAGCACTGGCCACCATTTGAAACTTTGAAAATTTTATTTGCTATAATAATACTGTTCAATAGCGTGTGAACTGCTGCGATTAGGGCTTATTCGGGCTACAGGCACCTCAAGAAAAATACAACTGGAGCCCATTAAGGCTCCTGGCAAATGTTGCTAATAACGTTGCAACTAGAAATAGCAAAGTTGGTTTGATGGCTAAGGCCAGTATATTCTGCAAACGATAAAATCTTCCACCCATCTTTCTGAGCCCCCAATACTTATACAGTGTACATTTACCATAATCTTAGCTCCCCACTGAAGCAGTTTTTCTCGCGTGTCCACTGCAAAGACAGTTATAACCAAACGAAGATACCTTACATATATGATGCACCGTACGTACAGGCTTAAAGATAGCTTGACTACGAACATGTATTGATTTGTAAATACTTACAATTTATAATTAACTCCATCTTACTTCGAATGGCTCCACCAAAACTAGAAGTAAGATCAAATTCATACTATCCTTGGTCGGATATTTGAACCCCAAGAAGTGTAATCTCTGTGCGCTTGACTGATATGTCTGCTCTGAATCGTTTTTGAAAAATGGCCACCACTGTTGTGCTTTCACCAAAATGCCTGACAATTGTCTCACCGCTCCCACCTCCAGTAACATTAGCAAACTTGGCGAACAAAATTGTACCATCAAGAGTGTAGTTCCACACAAAAGTGATCGTCTGCCCTTTCAACACAATCCACGGGTTTGGAGGACTTGAAACAAGTTCAGTAACTGCACTTTCTAGGGGAAAAATTCATTCAATCTACATAGACTATACAATCAAATCCTGGACTGGTATTTTTAAGCTTTTATCGGGTATCGGGTTTTTTATTGGATTGGAGTGATCGCGCGGGAAAAAAACTTCTCAAAGTGGTTGCTGTTATGAGGGGGGCTTAAACTGAAGGGAATTTGATGTTACGCCCAGAGTAATCACATTTTGTTGACTCAATATATTTTTCGGATAGCACGGGTAAGGGCTGAAGGCAAGCCTTTAAGAGCTCAGGCAGTTTAAGGCCTGGGTCAGGGGGCGTTTATTAGAGAAAACGGGTTTTATTGTAATATAACAGCCCAGAGGAATGACACTGAAACGAAATTCGGTACATGGGAATTTCTCATCATCCTTAACATTTTTACGTGCAATACACGTTATCATAAATCACGTGACGTGTCACGTGACCATTTGTGACCCTCCATGGGATTGTGATGCTTAAGGTGAAAGCTCACTCACAACACGCTAACACAACACGCGAGATGTGTCCTAAGTCAAGGGTATATTCATATTTAATTTCTAGAACAAAGACGGACACACTTGTTTTGTTTTAGTGAAGTTAGCACACTAAACCTTTTGTTTCCCTTAAACGTGTCTGATTACACAGTTAGTGTGCGAACTGTAATGCTCTTCACGTGCGACAGCGATAGGACATGCCAGAAACTAGGAGGGAATGAAATGAGACCAAAATGGTTGGGCGTTATAAATCTTAGTAATAATCTGAAAACTACCGTTCTAACTGATTGCAGAGAATTAAAAAAATAAGCTCATGTTAACGGCTACCGAGTCTGAAGTTGAACTTAAATTAGAAGATAAAAAATCTTACTTGTATAGTATGGAAGGCAGTGAGAAAAATTCTGTCCTCTGTTTTTTTTTTCCTTTTTGCTGGTTATTTTGATGTGCCAGATTTAACGTTTATGTGTTCAGTGAGTCACAAAAACACACAAAAACGGTGGGGACAACCAAGTGCGCTTGCTCTCAGTCTAGAAACATGCAACGTGTCCAAAACTATCGAATGACTCGCAGGGACACTGGAATACAAAAACTTGCCTTCGAGGAACCTCTAGATTGTCTTAAACAAAATAACAAGGGGTTAAAGGCCGACGTTTAATTATGGCCACATGAATGGATATTACAAAACATCTCGGATGATTACTATCTGTGCAATGAGAAATAGAAAACTAAAAAACCAAACTGACTGTTTCAGTGTCAGACAGCAAGACACGCTTACTGTGTTGTGCTATTTCGCACGGAACTTTTGTTTGAACCCTTAACACGCTTTGTTGTTGCATTTTAACACGCTTCATTGTTTGTCTGCTCACGCTTCATTGTGTGAAGTGAATCCTAAGAAACAAAAGAAATTGCTGATGAAGTAAGTTTATTAGCGTGCTAAAGCGTGCCAAAGAAAAATCTTTTGTTTTTAAGGACGGTGCCTCCTAAGACGAAGATATTTTTTCGCGGATTATCACTATGCTAAAATGTAAATGTTGGTAAGGGCTAACGAAAATTGAAAAGAAAATTGGGGGTAACCGTGCATTTTTCAGAGATAATTAAGTCCTAAGCTGCAAAAAATAGAGACTCAGTATTTTTTTCGCAAAAAAGAAAAGAAGAAATATCTCTCTGAACATTCCTTAGAATTTCTGTTTACATATACCAAGGCAACAACAAACCACAAGCTTTGACACACATAACAACTGGTGATATAAAAACTACTTTTTATGTGGTATTTATTACAAAATCATTGCATTGGAGGCATCATTGGCCCTGACTGCTCCCTTTTAGTTGAGCAAAAACACAGGCTAAATATATTTTGCGAACCATGAAAAAATCACCATGTGTTCAGTAGGCTTACCACTTTCGTTTTGTGAGGTAAAAAGTGGGGGTCACCGTGCGTTTTTTAGAGCTATGTTGGTTGTTTTCTACTTTTAAGGCGCTGTTTTGGGGGCTTGAGACAGTTTTTGCTCTACCCCCTCCCTAGTAAGTTAAATATTTGCATGTCTTTTCATTGGGCATGCTGGGATATCCGGTATGGCGACAGTGCTGGAACAAAAAGTTTTCTTGATTCTTCGGGAATTAGAGGACATTTTTTCAATGAAGATGGCTTTGAATGCTAAGAGCAAATTCGAAGACGTTTTGAGATGTGCATTTTGCGTAAATTTCAAAGTTTTTTCCAGTATAACTTGCCCTTTTAGGCTCTGGCGAAGTGGAAGACGAACACGTACGTAAGATCACGATTTGTAGTTTTGTCAATTACTTTCGCAGTTGTTTCTTGCGTTTGTATTATCTTTCTGGAAGGAGTTTTGAAATGCATAAAAACTACGCAGTTTGAGAGCCAGTATTTGTGATTCCTTGCTTCTGATTTTCGCAGTCCGTTATCCCGAGGCCAATTAAGTTCAGGCTTTTCATCAGTTACGAAGGTAAGACATCGTGTTTTGTTATATACCTACACTTTCACTCAACAAAAGGAGTACTGCGATTGGCTGATTCTTGGTCACGTGCCCCTGACCAAATTCAAATGTATCCCGACCGGGATACAATTCCGCAATTGTTGCCCGCGCGCCCGGATACAGCAGCACGTGATTAGTGCATGACTAAAAAGTGGCATGATCTTCAGCACGTGCTCACGTCAGCTTGATTGACGAGGAGGACCTGAGAACACTGCCACTTTTCAGTTTTATAAACTTAAACTCGGTTTAAGAGTCCTGATCAGGACATCAGGACTCTCGGGAAGACAAAACTAACTGTTTCCCTCGGGACCATACATTAAGTGTATAATGTTATATCTTACGTTCGATGAAAACATCTTTCTTTTTATTATTGTTGAAACAGCAATAAAATAAAAGAATAAAACCGAAACGGATTTGTTGTGTATTAAACCGATATGTGTAGCACATGACTTTTTTAAGCGATTCCCTTGAATCAGTTTATACAGCGATATGTTTTGATTAAGCTGAAGTCTTATATTATTTGCCACTTCACTTCAATTGCTTTTCCCGGCGTGATTCAGCGTAATTTCATAAACACACCACAATAACGCTTTCGTTTACGGGTTTTTGGTGTAGACAGCCTGTTGCCAATCCTGTAAAACTATCCGCTAAATCAAGAGCTTACAAAAAATACGATAACCATCAAAACAAACAATCTTCTGAGGAAATCGCGCAAGTAATCGCGCAAGATAAGATGGTTGCGTGGTGCGCAGAACGAATGCGCACTAGCAATAGGAGGCACCGTCCTTAAGTGGACGCGTGTAGTGAGCGTGCTTTCACCTTTAGCATCAAAATCCCATGAAGGGAAACATTTCTTTGAAATTATCACTTATTTTTTTTATTTAAATAATATTTTTTCGACATTTGCTCTAAGAGCACATAGTGCTCATCAAGAGAGCTTATGCCGTTTACATCATCATCATCATCATCATTATCATCATCATCATCATCATTATTATTATTATTATTATTATTATCAAACATGGTCAAAGCTACGACACAAAAACAACAACAACAACAGAAAGAAAAAAAACAGAAACTAAAATAATAAAATAAAAAATAAAATAAATAATTAAATAAATAAACAGATTCACCTTTTTGAGGAGTAGGTGACGGTTGTTGGATATGATATCGAATAAAAATGTTTTTCTTATGCGTATTGATTATTTCCGCGTCTCACGTTTGGAGTGACCGTCCATTGTTCTCAACAAAAAACATTCGTCCCAGAATTCAACCTTCAGCTGTTGATAATTTAAAAACTAAAACTCGTGAACAATCACTCGAAGCATTGTCAGTTAGATATGTTGGATTTATATTAAAAACGCTGATTTATTTATCTGTAAACTTAAAATCCGCCACCGCGTCGCCGATTTAAGAATTTTTCAAATTTTGACCACATGACTGATCACGTGATCAAAGTTATACGTTAAGGCAAACAAGGACAACAAGATTTATCTGAAGGGAAAGTTTCATCCGATTGTGGGCAATCTGGAGAAAAATATTGGCGATCAACCATATTTCTGAACATATTTCTAAACCCAGGCCTTAAACTGCTTGAGAGGTCAACTCCACAAGTAGGAGAATTAAATGGTAATAGTAATTTATTTATACACTGCACATATCATATAGTCTCATGGCGGTTTGCAATTCTTCTGTGGATGAGATCGGACGTCGGCATTTAAAGCGCCATAGATGAAATGAGAGACAGAGATAGACCCGAATATGTGTGGGTTCTTTATTAACTTCCTAAAGATTATTAGGAACATGTGTTGTGGGGCGGGACCTAGGCTTTATCGTCCTTATCCGAGAAGGCTAGAAAGTCTAAAGGCAATAACGTCCTTTTCTCTCTTCCAATATCATTAGATAGCACAAACACGTTGGGGCAACCCAACGGTTCGTTTTCAATGGAATATATATTCGGAAGACGAAAATTTGGTTTATCAACGGAGTTGATAATGTAAATTGACCACCGTACAGGGATTCGATTAGCTGACATTAGCCCTTCGTCGGAGCGAATCGAGGAATTGTGGGTTGTGTATGGTTTATATACAGAAAATGGAGCTATGCTATTGGTGGTAACATGGTAACGTGAAAAACAGGAATAAATTAATTGAATGAAAAGCGCTCGTTGATACCTTGGGGATTAAGAGTACTGGCATTTTAATCTCCATAACCATTCCAAACAACACATGTCGATCTCCGGCCTTTCCCTACATCTAGGTACCACGCAAAGCCGTAAAAATCTCGAGAAAAAATTGATCTTTCAAATCAGGACTCTTAATCCCCAAGGTATCAACGAGCGCTTTTCATTCAATTAATTTATTCCTGTTTTTCACGTTACCATGTTACCACCAATAGCGAAGCTCCATTTTCTGTATAACCATACACAACCCACAATTCCTCGATTCGCTCCGACGAAGGGCTAACGCTCGAAACGTCAGCTAATCGAATCCCTGTACGGTGGTCAATTTACATTATCAACTCCGTTAATAAACCAAATTTTCGTGTTTCATTCCCCCACCGACGCAGCACCACGGTTTCTTTAGAAACTAATCCCCTTTATATATTCGGAAGGCCTCCGTGGCCTTAGAATGATTCAGTGAAAATCTGGAGGTTGCTTTCGTGTCGAACATGAGGGTGGTATCAATCTATTGGTTACTTTTTTTTTCCTTCTCCAAGCCAAGGTCCAGTGAAAAATGTTCAGAAAACAGAAATGTAAATTAATAGGTGAAAGCTTTTAACAGGCATAGAGAAGCGTTCTTTGTTGGTGGAACCTTTGTCTTCAGTGTGCTGAAGGGAGCAGGGATGGCGTAGTGGTGAGAGGACTCCCCTCCCACAAATGTTTTGGCCCGGGTCGATACCCCGACTCGGCGTCATATGTCGGTTGAGCTTGTTGTTGGTTCTCTACTCTGCTCCGAGAGGTTTTTCTCCGGGTGTACTCCGGTTTTCCCCTATCATCAAAAACACACATTCCCAAATTCCAATTCGATCCGGAATTTCGAGTGCCACAGGTTTGTCAGTCATAGACTGTTAGTGTTACCCTTGTTAAACAAAATTGATTTATTTTATTTTAATATTTTTTAATTGATATTTGTGATTTCCTCAGTTTCAATTGTTATTTCGAGAATATAAAGAGTGAACCAACTTATTTGGTTACGTGACAAGTCAACCGGAAACCTAACCGTTTTAGCTTCATTCTACTGCTTCTATGAATGTTTCATTATAAATTGTATAAGTAATGAAAATAACGACCCCGTTCTGAAAACTAAGAAATCTCAAGCAAGTGTCAAGTCTTATTATTACTTTTGGATTGTCTGGTTTCAAGTCGGCGGCAACGGAATTGCAACTGAAAATATTGAGTCAGGGCAAGATTTGAAACCAAGTGGACCACATATGCTATTTCCCTTTTCTACATTACACTGATTGATAAAGCCTGGTATGGATAGATATTATTAGCTAAAGTAACCAGGTTTATAGCGGTGTATCATCGATTCCTTATGGACTGATTATTAATAGCCAGCAGAGTTGCTTCAGTCGAGATGTGTGTTATTTCTTTGTACTGTTTCATTATTTGGAGTATATTTTTCGTTACTTACCCGCAATGGAGAAATTAATTACGAAGTATACAAGAAGGAGGACAACCATTGTCAATACTAGAGGCGACTTTTGTACATATCATTCGGATCATGAATTGTGTCAGCATCTGCAGCCATCGTGCTAATTTCGCTGAAGCTGAAATGAAGCGGAACAAACTGACCTTTCAGGTCACAAAGTATGAAGTGAAGGAAAAAGAGGAATTGACATTAATCGACGGGGAAACCAGTGCAATATTGTCGTCACAGTACTATATTACGCGATGTCGCACACTTCTGTAACTGTTCCAAACCAACAAAGTAGTTTGGGTTGAGGGTTATTTGTTCGTATCTCGTTAACTCTTTTTAGGTTGTCTTCAAACCCGAGCTGGGTGATGGATAATCGTGTTTCTTGCATGACCACCGTAAACTGAAGGGAAAGGAAAACAAATTAAAGAATTAATGCAATATTTACAACAGCTTTGCACTGGTTTTAACACTTTTTATAGCACTTGTTTAATTTTCTTTTCTGGGGTTTTTATTCCAGTGAAGCGGCTAAAAAAGTAGAGTGGGGTTTACGGCTTGGGTGACTATTGACCGTGGTTAAAACGTAACTTAAAAGAGTGAAATTCGGTCACAAATATTGTTTTTACTTTGAAAGCTCAACGGCTTGCTGAATTTACTGAGTTAAGTTTTCCGGAAGCGGCAATGAGGAAACACTTGATTTGTCGGTGGAAGATACACAGGGAAGTAAAATGTATTCAGTGTAACTCGATCAACAACGAGATAACGGGTGGATTTTAGTAAACAAACTAATCCTGAGTGCCAAACACACATACATTTTATCACTAAAACTTTCATTTCGTATAACGCTGAAAAGGAAAACGAAAATTTGGCCTATGAAAAAGATGACCCTCGTTAAAAACTTCCGTTCTTGCTACCAACAGAAAGAATCCCCTCCATACATATAGGAAGTGGAATTCTTTGAAAGGTTTTAAACCATCTACCGCACCTCATTTACGATATTATGACATCATCGGTACATTAGCTTCCCTCGCTGCTTGCAAAAGCATCTGGTGGGCTATAAAGATTGGTCGGTATTATCTCGTAGAGTGCTCAGTAACTCGGACCCATTCCACCAAGAAGACGTTAGTCGATGTACAGAAATGGAAATTGCATCACTGAATGTGTCAATAACTTCGCTGTTGCTGCATATCGCTTCAGCTTACATTTGCGAATATTTCGCTTTACATATTGTGGTTAAATATGAGTTGGATGTGGCCTTAAGGAACGACCATGTTGCTAATGACGTACTTCACTTCTTTACTCATTCAAATCCCCCTATTCTGCCACAAGACAGGTAAGCTTTTGTTTTCAAAAAGTTAGATTAGTGGGATGGTCTCTGTGGCCTGATGTTTGCGGTGTACGGTGGAGATCATTAACGATGTTACAACAACTTGATTCTTTAAAGTAAAACTTGATTCTGTGAGATAAAAGTTGAGATTAAAAAAAAAAACAAACTTGAAACGCATACTTGAATCTATGAAATTCAAAAATTCAACTGTGGGGATCCTTCACGTAGAGTGCAACTCGAACAGCGCAGACCAGAAGCTTATTATATCATGACGCAGACGCAGACGCAGACGCAGACGCAGACGCAGACGCAGACGCAGACGCAGACGCAGACGCAGACGCAGACGTAGACGCAGACGTAGACGCAGACGTAGACGCAGACGCCGACGCAGATGCAGACGCAGATGCAGACGCAGCGCGCATAATACGGCGTATAGGCACTTTTTTGACGCGTCTAAAATTCTGTATCGTATATACCGTGAACTCCTTCTAAGGCGGACACTTTCGGGACCAGCTCTTATTGTCCTCCTTAGAGAGGTGTCCGCCTTAGAGGGAGTTTTGTTACAAAAAATAACGCGCGTATGGGGCAATTTGGCCAGGGCCTGGAGAAGGTGTTCTCCTTACAGGGTTGTCCGCATTAAGGGTGTTCCCTCTATACACATCTGGCCTTTGTTTTTCATAACCACAAGTTCGCTTTGTGTGTAATTGTTTTCAGAAACAAAAGAATTATGAACAACCGTTGATAAGAAGAAAAAATATATAGATCTTTATTTCTTTGGCACTTGCTGGCGAACTTGAATTTGTGACGTCATAGCAAACAAAATGTGATATCTTTGGCTCTACAAGGTGCACTGTACTGAGACGATTGAAACGGCAAAATACTGAATTTTGCTATGAAGTGGTGCTTATAATTCTCCATTAATATAATTGTCTATTTATTTCGTCGAAAGCAAAGTTTCTAAAGTGTTTCTCTTCTGTCTTTTAGTCATGTTCCGGTGAGCGTACGTTTGTGCCGTCACAACAAACACAATTGTGATATTTCTGGTTCTACAATTCGCACAGAGATGATTGAAACAGCAAAAATACCACCTTTAATATGAATGTTCGGTATCATGTAAACTAAATACCATGCTGCTGGAGTTTGAAAGGAAAAACCTTTAACTTAGGGTGCAGATTTGAACTCACAATCTTTGGATTAGATATGCTAGCACTCACATCGAGTATTTAGACTCCATGATGGAAGCCACGTATTGTCTTTCACGCTAACAAACTGCCTCTTCAACATAAAATTTAACTACGCGCAATTAAATAATATTTTACTCGCAGGCTCGAGTATAGGCTACATGTAGCCTCTTGTTTGATTTTTGTTTGAGCATGGTATCCATAGTTGTACACTTATTTCCTTTCAGATATTCCCACACGTTATGACCTACGACATTGCAACTAGCACCGGAATCAATGATCATTCTTCATGGCAAACCTCCAACTATCACAGAAAATTTCCCATCACTTGAAACATTTGAATCGCCTGATATGCCAAATGTATATTCACAGTCATCACCCTGCTTATCTTCAGCTTCTACTTGCTTTACATGGTGATGTGTACCACCCCTTCTGCTAATGTCTGGTCTACGTGGTCCTCCATCTCCTCCGCCACTTATTTGTCTCCTCCTTTGTTTTTCACACAACTTTAAAGTTTTTCTGTCTCGTTTACACTTTCTACACTGTTTTCCCTTCACAGGGCGTCGGTGATCGTTAGCTTTATGTCCCACATTTCCACAACAGAAACATTTGACATTCCAAGGGCTCGGAGCTTCTTTGTAATTCGTTTTCCCACTCCCACCGTTCATCTCGCAGCCCTTCACCTCACTACTTGTTCCTTCAATCGAACGGGCCTGCTTCTCTGATTCTTTCATAGCACGGGCACCTCTCTGGAGTAGCGGTCAATGACGTTCATGTGACAAACATGCACTTGCTAATCACTTGCTCACGAATTTTCTCAACCACACTTCAAATTTATTAATTACAGGTTTGGGCTTTCTGTCTCAGTCTGGTCACAAACTGAAGGTTTCGCTGGCCAGTTGACTCGTTTCACAAAAGCAAAGCCTTTTATACCAAACATTTGCTTGTGGTTTGAAGTATATATTGAAGGCCGCTGTCGCTGAAAGCTATCTGAGCCTTCTTCGTCGTTCAACGTGATCATGAAGTAAATATCTTAAACATCTAATCCGGCCGTATGTAGCAGTAAAGCTTCTTCTGGGCATCATTTTTGACTCCTTTCTGTCGTGAACCATTCAACAGGGGCACCCCGCAACGAGCCAAATCAACCAAAAGCTGTAGAAAGGCATTATTTTTAAGTACCTTATGATGTTTTTGATAGCTAGAAGAATTTGATCTATTCAGATTCCCTAGCTGAAATTTTAATTGTCAGAAAATTTTAGGGAACAAAATCTTCCTTTAAGAAAATGCTAGCTGAAATGAACTTTCCACGAACTTTAAAGGAAACTTTTTTCCGAAAATGCTAGCTGACGTTTTTGACTGCCAAAAACAGCAATTGCGAAAACATCAGGGGCCATGATTTCCCCATTGTGAATCTTTTACCATTGTGAATCAATTACGAAAATCCAAGAGCACTCTTTAATCTACGCCGAAAGCCTTAGGCGAACTATCCCCCAACGAACAGATATCTAACGAAACTTGTCGTTGGGTGCCCCTGATTCAAACGCTCGTAGCCATCTTTCCCAGCTTGTGGATATGCCAACAGTTTCTGAACATTCAAACGCCTTTAATCCCGGTGTATCGTTTAAAAATCTACTTGCCATCTCGAGCAAAAATCTACAAACGACCCTCTTTGTCGCCAAAATATAGTGTGTTCTAATATTTCACCAGTGGATGATTCCGATTTAACCCGAGAGACCATAAACCCCGCTATTGCAAACCTCTTGCAACTTTAATCATCATTCCACAAGTACCCATGCTTCGTTCTACAATTTGGGGTTGGGGAGGTTAGAGCTAAATAGAAGCCTATACCCCTGTTCTTTAAAAAATGTATTACTGATCATCACAAAGTTGTCACTCTTATAATGTGTAACATTAATTAATCCTCCTGACTAAGTATCCCTCGCAAGTTTAACTTCCGGATTTGAGTATAGTTTCTTTTCCACATGATCAGTTTCATGCAAAATAATTTAATTCAGATCTGAACAAAGCTAATTATTTACTGCCATTCCATTCTTGTTGGATTAAGAGGGACTGATTGTACAGATATGTACTTGTTACATTAATTCTTTGAAATTCGCTATTATGTTTTCTCCTAGAAGAAAGTACAGTTACTGAACTTGTTTCCAGTCCTCCAAGCAAGTGGATTGTACTAGAAGGGCAAAACATTACTTTTCATTGGAAATACACTGTTGATGGTACAATTTTATTGGCCAAGTTTACCAATGTTACCAGTGGTGGGATAATTGCAATGCATTATGGTGGAAGCACAAAAGTGCTTTCCCATTTCACATCACGATTCAAAGCAGACATATCAGTCACCCGGACAGAGCTTACACTTCTTGGAGTAAAAATGTCAGACCAAGGAGATTATGAATTTGATCTTTACACGTCTGCTGATGGAAACTTTCGAAGCGAGGTGGAGTTGATTGTGAATTGTGAGTAACTAATTATTTAATTTACAAATCACTACATTTTTGTAATCTAGCTACCTTTAGGTCTGTACATGTGGACATAGTATACGTTGGGTAGCATCATTTGGTTATGAATATCTCTGCTCTAGGAATATGTGAAAAACTGGTTCAGACCCCCGTTACCTTCGGATTTAGCAGGCCAAAGGGGCCGCTACTTTCGGGTGGCCATTACTTTTAGGCAGCCGTTATGTTCGGATGGTTAAAAAACATTTATAATTCAGCAGTGGTTTCATACAAAGAATACACGTAGCATTGAACAAAGTACTTTGTTGTCAAAAGGATCCAAATGTTGGTAGTTGATAGCGAAAGTGGTTCGTATTATACCGCAACTAGCTTTTAGCTATTTCACTGTAAATAGGCGAGAAGGAGAAAATATTTTACACGCTCCAGTAACTTAACGTTAAATTAAATCTCTTATTGTATTTATGTTGATCCAAATTGAGACAATTTCTCATCTGATTTGTACACGGCTTGGCTATGATTATTGTCCTAACATATTCACACGTTTTATTTATCTAATGTCCCAGGCCTACTGGTGATTTTCACCGTAAATATCAAAGAGGAACTGACAGTTTTTTTGGTTACACTGACTCATGTTCCGTTAAATACTTTAATTACAGTGTAAGTCGGTCGAAATAGAGACAATTTCCTTGTAGGATAGTATTATAAAGCCATAAGTACTATTTGAAACATTACACAAACACAATGCGGTATTTTGTTGTTGTTGAGCGGTCGATTTTAATTAACGTTACTCTCTGGGGGGAGGGGGCGTTACTCTCGGAATTCACGGCTACGGTAGTACAATCATGTACAGTGCCTTGCATAACAGCACTGGAGGCTTTGAGAGATGTGTACTTGTGGCATATTTTAATGTGTCATTGCCAGAAGTACAGTCTTTTGCAATTTATACTGAACACCATTTATACTGAATTGAATACACTCAATTCATGGCATAGCTACAGGCAGATAAAGCTAACTATTCTTTCCTATCAGCTCCACCCAAGTTCATAAATCGCATCCAGGACCAAACTGTGAATGAAAGCACAAATCTGCAGCTGTCTTGTGAAGCATCTGGTAAACCAGCTCCAAACATCACCTGGACGAGAATATTTGAGGATGGTAGTAACAGTGAAGTAATGCACATGGAATCCAATTGGAACTTTCCAAACATTAGTAATGATGACGCTGGAACATACCGCTGTACAGCTGACAATGGAGCAGGAGCTGCAGTTAGTCACACAGTGAGAGTGGTTGTGAAATGTAAGGATATATTATCGTTTTGTTCAACGTATGATTTATTGTTTTCCATGATTGTGCTCCTTAGCGTTACTCATACACTCATGACGATGCCTGTTGTCTTTAGTCATGATCATGAAAGACATCTTGTAAAGGACCGAAGATGCGCTCTTTGGATTTGACTGTTTGACAAAGACTGGTAGAGGCTGACAGTCACTTTAGGAAGTTCTAGTCGTTAACCTGGGGGTGAACAGGAAAGTGATGTTATTGGCAGCTTTCAAACAGCTTATGAATATAGGAAATGAAAGAAATACATGCTACTAACATTCACTAAAACAGAGGCTTACGATATCCCAAAATTAAGCGCAATTGCAAGCTTAAGGTGGCTCCTACTGGTTTCTAGCATTTTCAAGCACTACTATTTTGATGGATCATTACTACCAATTTTTATAAGTAGTACCTTTAAAGTGGTATCAAAGAAATGCCCAATCATTGTTGAGCACTTTAGGGAACTTTTTTGACATAAGAGGTTACCATAGCAACACCATAGCCTGTTAAAAACACCCCTTATTTTAGCTTTGAGCTAAAATAACTCAAAAACGAACTCGGTGACCCCCATTTTTTATTCTCGGAAAATGATTAGCATAATATAATGAAACGTTTTGCAAAGTTTAAAAAAATTGTTGGAGCGGATTCAGAGCCACCTTAAATTTTCGAAACTTTAAGGTGACTCTGAATCCACTCCAATAATTTTTTTTAAACTTTGCAAAACGTTTTATTATATTATGCTAAGGGGTGTTTTTAACAGGCTATGGTGTTGCTATGGTAACCTCTTATGTCAAAAAGGAAAGTTTCATAACTTGTTTACCAATGATTGGGTATTTTTTTGATACCAATTTAAAAGAAATAACGTATTAAGATTGGTAGTAATTATCCACCAAAAAAATAGTGCTTGAAAATGCTGGAAACCGGTAGGAGTCACCTTAACATGTGAAATTCTTAGAAAGTGAGTTGCTTCAGGTATGAACGAAGTTTGTGAATTTAAGCTTCTGGCATGACTTACCAAAGAATGGTGCCTACAGGCATAAGAGCCATTCATACGAAATAATGTAATTATAATAATCAAATCCTGCAGGTATTTACAGCAATTTATAATAAAGTTTTGATATAACGCGCGCTCTGACTGGTTAAAACAACGTACTTTATCAGAGTGCAGATGCACGGCCAGCTACGGTCTCACGCAATCGAGTCGACCCAAATGAAAACTGACCGACCAATTTCTGAATTTTTTTTCCCTCTGTTTTTATTTTGAGTGAGACGTCTTATACGACCCAGAAATCGAGTATGAAAACGAGCTGTTAGCCTCAATGGATTTGGAAGATGCTTCTGTAACACCACAAACAACAGCGTGATATATATATAGGGTGTTTTCAGAATTAGAAATTGCTGAAATTGTTCGAGTCGCGCAGCGACAAGGACAATTTCAGCGATTTCTGGAAACGTAAGTGATATTAACCCTTCATTTTACGAGGACTCATTCCAATTACGAGTTAAAAACAGCAGGGTAAAATTTTCTTAACAATGCCAAGGCACGTCGAAAAACAGTCAGCCAAGCGAAGTAAAAACACTTTCCTTCGCAAGCCAAACAAACAAACAATTCAACTACTTTTTAATTTGCATCCAAAACCAGTATAGATGATTATTATTTACATCCAGTCCAAAGGTAAATACGAGTTTCAGTCCTGAACAAAAGTAACAAAGATTAAACCAAATGTTCAAAGCTTCAGTTTATTTAATTTACCTGTGCTGTAGACTGTGGTTTCCACCACTTGAAAATACACATCCACTTAAAAACAGGCCTCCGTAAACATAACAAACGGTTTGTCCCACGGTTTCCACCAAGTTTGAGCTACTCGTTCCTCTCATTAATGGTAAACTGTTCTGTGAACCTTTCTGGTGAGCTGCAAGATGCCGTGGTAAAGTAAAAGCCCTTGAGGCGTTGAATCATTTTCTTTTTCAACCACACAATTCAGCTACGTCGGGCTCCATCGAAGTCGATCCAAGTTTTAAGCTTTTCAAGAGAAACCTCTTTTGCTTTTCCGTTTATCACTCGAAAATTTATCTTCCTGAGTATCTTTTAAAACTAGCTCTTAATCTTCACGGCTTTTTTTTTTTAGCGAATTTCAGCTGGATTTTACTGAACAATTTGCTTTTTGATCCCAATTTTAGGCCAAAAAACTACTCGCACTTTGATTGTTTTTTAACTTTGATGGTTTGACATTTTGACAGCGTTGGTCTGTTTCAACCAATAAAGTGTTTTGAACCATTCTAACAAGGATTGTGATTGGTCTGTTTTAGCGTACCTTATCAGACTACAGATGTACGGAGAATGTACGGCTGACGCCACTCGTACGATTTGGAAAACAAAGTTTTCCGAGAATTTTTGCCGAATGCGCGAGGAAATTAAGACATTCTTTATAATAAAACAAATAAAGAAGCCTCGCCTGTGATCTGTTCTGTTGTAAAGCACTTAGGAAGGTGATAAAGTACTCAAGAAGTAGGGAAAACACTCGACTACGTCTCGTGTTTCCCCTACACTTCTTTCGTGCTCTATCCGCTTTCTGCATGCTTTACAGCAGAACACATCACAGGCGAGGCTTCTTTATTTGTTAATATAAGCAAAAAACAAAAGCACATCAGGGCCACGAGTGTAAGGATAAAAAAATTAGCTTTTAATTTTCTGCTACTTCTTCTTTGTGATTACACTTGGGTTTTCAGTTGTTATGAGATCTTCCTCTCATGTTTATGCTAATTTATGCTCAATATCTTGCTAGCGAAACCAGGCCTTATACGTTTTTAGGACTCTTCACTTTGGCACATCACAAGGCATCCACGGAGACCCAAATTTTGCTAGTCGCAATTTTGCCCGTGAATTCTTCGTCCCATCCCGACTATCTGTCCCTGGGTCTCCGAGGGTGATAACGAGGGTGTCGCCTAAAGTGGCCTACCCCACAAACTTACAAGAAAGGTAGTTACCATGTACAGTGTAGGGGCACTTCAAAGCAGATGTATGCCTTTAATTCGTAATATTTCTCATTACAATTTAATTCACCTCAGTTTCCCCTAGGATTACACTTGAAGAAGAGTATTATGTTGCCAGAGAAGGAAATGCGAACCTTCACTGCCAAGTAGAAGCATATCCTCTTCCTACAATTACCTGGGAGCCATGCGACGCCCAGGAAAGTGTGTGTGACAACTGCTTCCTGAATATTTCAAACGCACGGACACAAAGGGCTGACTACACCTGCACCGCAACAAACGAAATGGGTCACGCTTCAGCAACCACCAGTCTCGGTAAGTTGGGTCTTAAGATAAAGGAGCTCGGTGACGAGCTTCTAACATTACTTTGAAAAGCTACAATTAAGAGATATACACTGGAAAGCGTTAATTTAAAGAATAACCAAAAATAACGTTTCATTTTTTTTGTTTATTTAATTTTCTCAATCCAGTACATATTATATAAAAATACAAAAAACTAGAAGAAAAAACGTGCAATGCTATAATACTGCAAATTCGATAATACTCAGAGAGGAGAGCGGCACACATCTAGTATAACTAATACTGCACCCTGTATATTTAGCTAATTGCCCTCGCAGGGTTTTGGCCCAGAGGCCAAAACCTGAGGAGGCGTCATTGTATTCCGCGCGTTTATATATACATAAGTTACTTACAGTAATATAAAGTCTATATACCGGACAAAATCTCGAGTTAGATAAAATGAGCGCGCTTGAGATTCTGAAAGTTGATGACGTGCATCAATTAATAGCCGAACGGAGCTGTGGGTAATGAAGACGTCACTGCTTAAATATAAGATTAAGTATGCCATAAAATTGAGAAAATCAACACACTTGAAAAATACTTCTCGGGCCTGAAATGTTTTCAGGACATTTGATTTGCCTGGAGAGTGATGGTGATGTGATTTTAGTTACTGGCCGGGGTAGATGTACAATTCTTTTCAGGAATTTGGACATTTATTGCTCTACGCTGATAACCGACTTCTGTCTATTAAGTCATGTTAAGTGGATCTATAGACGTTTTTAGAAGTTTTTACGAAATAAAGTAAGGCTGTTCCTGCAAATCCAGATTAAGCGTATTTATGACATGTTTGTAGCTGTTCCATTTGTATTTTGGAAGTTTTAATGGACTTCAGCTAACCTGCAAATCCACTTAACGCTTATTTATGACATGGTTACTTGTTTTTAGGTGGACAAAGTCTTTAGGGAAAGAAATGGCTACACTGGCTCAAAAGTGTTAGGTTGCAGGTAACAAAATGTTTCAGGTGTTAAATTAATTTGTCGTGTGGACATTCCAAGGAATACTTGCTATTTATGAAACGCAAATGGACAGACCATTCAATTTTTTCATGTACTACTACTACTACTACTACTACTACTACTACTACTACTACTACGACTACTACGACTACTACGACTACTACTACTACTACTGTGTGAACGATATATGAAATGAATCATATATGAACTGCGGAAATGAAATCAAATGAAGAATGATCCTCGCAGTTGTGAACGCAATTAATGCAATTGCGAAAAGAAGCCTGAAAAAAATTCAGGACTTCAACGGGGTTTGAACCCATGACCTCGCGATTACCGGTTCGATGCTCTAACCAACTGAGCTATGAAGCCACTGACGTTGGGAGCAGGTCAATTGTGGGTTCATATGATCCCGTGAAAGAAATGAGTGTGAACGATATATGAAATGAATCTCAACGTAAGTGCTGCTCCCAACGTCAGTGGCTTCATAGCTCAGTTGGTTAGAGCATCGCACCGGTAATCGCGAGGTCACGGGTTCAAACCCCGTTGAAGTCCTGAATTTTTTTCAGGCTTCTTTTCGCAATTGCGTTAATTGCGTTCACAACTGCGAGGATCATTCTTTATTTGACTACTACTACTACTACTACTACTACTGCTGCTGCTGCTGCTGCTGCTGCTAGTACTACTACTACCACTACTACTACTACTACTACTACTACTACTACTACTACTACTACTACTACTACTACTACTACTACTACTACTACTACTACGACAACGACGACGACGACGACGACGACGACGACGACGACGACGACTACTACTACTACTACTACTACTACTACTACTACTACTACTACTACTACTACTACTACTACTACTACTACTACTACTAAATAAATTAGTGTTTAATGAGTGTTTTTATATCCGATATAGACACGGCTAAATTTTTACGTCCAATTTTCTTGGTCAAAATAACCCAAACTTTAAATATTGGTGTAAGAATGGATAGCTGTACAGTATACCTTTTGAATCGGTTTCATAAATTCGCAATTCGTGTCCTAAAACGCTGGGCTGCGCCTCGTGTTTTAAACTTAGAAAAAACACTCCCGCTCAGTTATTAAACATTTTACTTCTTGAGCACCGGTAGCATAAAATTAGTGGGTCAAACTGAATCAATTTTAGAACTTAATAAAATGTCTCATAAGAAAGTGCTTCATGTTATGAATGTATAGGTTGCGACTATGTTAAACTATTTTAGTGTTACTTACGCCAATGTTAAGGCTATGTTCTAGTATATACCTTATCCCAAAATGGCGGCGAATTTATTATTCTTTTGTTTGCTTGTTAATTAGCCCTCTTTTTCTCGTCCTCATGTACAAAATACAAAAGAATTTTGATGTGAAAACGAGGCAAAGAGAGCTAATTGACATGCAAACAAAAGAATAATAAATTGGCTGCAATTTTGGAATAAAGTGTATAGTGTACACTGTACAGCCTTGCAATGAAATTCCGTTGCTGACGTTTGCAATTTTCGAGAACATGCGTGTCATGCATTCATAACCAATGAAATTCCGTTGCTGAAGTTTGCAATTTTCGAGAACATGTGTGTCATGCATTCATAACCAGGTGTGAACTTTTCCACTAAATTGGCCTAAATAGAACTGTGTTGCATTCCAGTCCAAATTTCTGCAACGAAATACGAAGAGGAAATTGACATTTCTTCGCCGGAATTTCTCCAACCTTTTTGACTGTCTTCCAGCCTGATGTCATCCCACGGGTTTCGAGCTTGTTTTTAAGCCCTTATATTTTGGCGTAATGGTTATTTTACATTTGCTATTGCAGGTCTGGAAGTGTAATCCTGGATGTTGTCTTGACATTTACTACGGTGGTTGCAGAAGACTTTGTTATTTCCACTTTTCAAAGTGTTATTCAGGATGGAAAGCTTGGAGAACTAAGAATTAATGCTTCTGACCCATAAAAGGAATTCTCCCCCTCCCCCCCCCCCTCCCCTCCTCTTATCACGAGTACAATATAAATCCCGCCGCACATGTGAGGAAACAGCTGAGCAAACTTCCTCGCGAGGCAGTTAGCTCAGCCGTTTCCTCTCGTGTGCGGCAAGGTTTTCGTGAGATTTTCGCCTCACGAGGCAGTGAGCATAATATCAAACATGTTTGATATTGAGCTCACGGCCTCGAGAGGCGAATTTCTCAGCAAATTTCGCTGCACACGAGAGGAAACGGATGAGCCATCTGCCTCACGAGACATTTTGCTCAGCCGTTTCCTCACGTGTGCGGCGGGCTTAAGAGCGTGTCCGTGTAAGAACCGACCACTCAAATTTTGGTGGAAAATGGATTGCCCTCATTTTTTCTACACAAGTCAAGCAACATATGCAATGAACGAAAATGGCCTTTATTTCGCCAGATTCGCTTCCTTTATTTTTTGACGAATTTTTTTTTATAGGCGAGTCGAAAACCACACAAAACCGGAAATTGAAACACCTAATTTTGGTCGTTACGCAATGCATGCTAAAAACTCGCACATTTAACAAAACAACCTAATTTTTTTCAGAATCACTAGATAATTCTTTCTTCTTTCCACAGAATTAAAAATACGCGTTTATCTTAAACACAAGGAAAGTTATGATTTTTTTCCCGAACCATCTTAAAAACGTCTTTAGCATTTTTGCCAACATAGCCTCCAAAGAAACAGATTTTTTTCAAAAGTGGGACCTCTACATGAATGACGACTGTTATCAGCTTAATGTACTAAGGCTAAGCTACAAATATCTGTATTAAAAGTTGTGGGCACTCGTAAGTTTGAAGCGCAAAAAATTCGAGCAAGTAGCTGAAAATTTAACGTTTTGTGTAAAAATGACGAATCTCGTGACTTAACTGAAATAAGTTTTAATTTTTGTCAGCGAATAGTTTGATGTTATCTGATTAGATTTATTGAGTTTCAACATTTGGAGAACTCAGCGAGACTTATTTTACACCAAAAAATCGAGAAATCGTCGGAACTTTGCCTTGCTTTTGATTTCTAGCACTGATCATTCGTCATGTTTGCGGTCACGCATCACGCATCACCCACTACGCACCACGCGTCCCTGGTTGAAGGAAACAGTAATTTCTAAATTACGAACTATTTGAATACTGAAAAAATATTGCTTTCTCTTGCTATAAAGGCGGCATTTTAAAAATAATATCTTTTCTTTTTATTTTCCTCGTTTGCTTTTGTTTTTTCCAACAATTTTCTTGATTAAAGAGATGCCGCATTAGACATTGCCGAAGCGAGCATTACTGTCCTCACTGTCGACAACATTTATTCGTGAATTCCGTTTCACTAAAAACAGAGATTCACACAATCAAAAATATTTAGAAATTGCTGTTGAAAGGATATTTCAAAGCTGATTGAAAATTGAGTTTATCGGACTTAAAATGATGTTTTCTCTCCTGGTGTATCTTGCATGTCCAACGTAAATAGTAATTTACGGTATTTTAAAAAAAGTTTTAGATATTATAGACGGCAGTTTTTTTTTTAATAAGTTGTGAATTATATTTTAAGACCTCCATTTAATTCAACGAATTGTGTATTTCTGTCTCCTTTTTTTAGCATTTTCTGTAGGTTAACAAAGTTACCATAATCAAATTAGCGTGTTTATTAAAAACTTCCTGTGTTGTTTTCGCGTTATCAAAATGTCGTCGAGATTGTGTTCTTTTCACGCTATCGTTAAAGGTGATTGTGGGGCAAGTCGAGGCCTTGAGACGCTGTTTCTTTTGAGAGACTGTAATGACGATATTGGAGGGCACCTCGTCAACTGTCATTTGTCTACGGAAAGTCTGTCCGAAACGGGTCTTATCTTAGCGAGGGCCGGTCTATTCTCGGTTACCGAATCTCAGATAGGAATTATGTCTATTTGTCCAAGACATAGGCATTCTTTGGGGAAGTTTTGGCGACCACCAAGATCATGTCAGTACCCTGATCATAAGGGAAAATCTACTGCCGTGGGAGGAAGGCATGTCATCGGTTTAAAACTGTCAAGGGAAATCTTCAGTTTGTTTGGTGAAAACGCAGCTGTAGGATCTCGTAAGTACAAAATATAGTTTCAATGCTATAGCTGCTCTTTAAAAAGAGGATACAGCCAGTCGAAGCTTCATCACCCCTTTCGTTCCCCTTCCAGGTAATAATTTTAAAAAATTGCTTATTTGGTCCCGCGAATTATATCAGGGGGAAGGGGGGACTCCCATTTGAAAAGCTCTGGGATGCTCCGGGAGTAAATCTCCCTTTAGCGTTTTCAGGAGAAAACGCCACTAATTTTAGAAGAAATGCTATCATGTTCATTTTAGGCCCGGTTCAAACGTCGAACTTCACATGTTCCGAATCTAATGCAAATGAGCGAAAACAATAGATTTTTCTCGTTTGCATTAGATTCGGCACATGTGAAGTTCGACGTTTGAACTGAGCCTAAGGCCCCGTTTATATGGAGAAAAGTTGTCCCGGGTAGAAGGGTCACCCGCCTACCCGAGCTACCCTGGGCGAGCCAACTTTTCCTACATTTCCTTACAAAACTTGGCGAACCGTGTACATGAGAAACAAAAAGTTGGCTCGGCTAGAAGGGTGACCCTCCTAGCCGGGTCACCCTCTTTCGATGGTAGGGTCACCCTCCTAGCCGAGCCAACTTTTCTCCATATAAACACTTTGGCTCGCCTAGCCGAGCCAACTTTTCTTCATATAAACACTTTGGCTCGCCTAGCCGGGTCAACTCGGGTCAAGGTGAGACAATCAGAGCATGCGCGAGTGCTGCTGGCTCGGGCAAAAGGGTCAATTTTGTCTCATATAACCGCTCGCTAAAGTTGACTCGGCTGGGAGGGTGACCCTCTTACCCGGGACAACTTTCTCCATATAAACGGGGCCTAAGAGTGGTATCTTTCGGGGGTCAAATAAAGCTCTAGCTATGCCCAGATTGCCCTCTTTTCAATTCAAATGTTCTTATGATGGGGGATACCATGACCTTGCAAAGTAAAACAGATGCAAAGAGATTGAGAATTTGAAACCTGGCCATTTTTCATAACTTTTAAATAGTCGGATTAACACTTTTGACGTCTTCCTGCAAAGTAATTTAAAACAGCGTTTCCATGGTAATCCCCCCTGGCTACAGTATTTTTGAAAATGTAGACTTTTCCGGCGTCTTTTTCATCTATAGTTCGTTTTGAAAAACCGTTTTGCAGATTATATGTTGATTTGGGTAGTTTTGATTTGGATGCCCGGAAGAAGCCTTAACAGATCGCCAGAAGTTAACGTTATGCACACAATTTGCATAATTTATTTTACATTGTTTTCGTTATTTTATTCAGCTATTTGTACCACGTGCCGTAAGAAACACAACGAACGAGTGACTAGCGAGGCAAAGTGGATGCGGCCAGGGAAAGAAACCCAGCCTGAGCCTGCTTCCGTACAAGAAACGGAGTCCGAGAGGTTTGTTTTCAAATCAACTGAAATTATGATTCTAATTAGATACCTCAGTATGGATCGTGATTTGGTTTAACTTTCCTTACAGGTTGTGTAAGCGTACTGCCATGACAACGATCAATCAAGTATTAGCGTCCACGCCATTCCGAGAAACATCAACACCACTGTGCAGTCAAGGCGAATCTCCTTGGATTCCAGAGACTCCCTTGAGCACATCAGAAAACTCCAATGCAATTGATACCTATAACGCAGCGATTAATGAAATTGCCCTCCTTACGCCAGGAGTTTTACGGGAGCCTCTTCCTTTTCAGTTGAAGACCCCTGGGATGAAGCAAGGGAGGCCGACAAAAAGAAGATCATTACCAGAAATTCGAGTCATCGATCGTATTTCATGCGGGACGGCTTTTTAAAATGGCGGACGAAAATTACAAAGGATTGTATGGCGTGAAAAACAAATTTCCAAATACCTGAGCAGTAAGTGAAGATGATCATCTTCCCCCGCTCCTAGAAGATAGAGAACTTATTTGAATGCATAAAAATGATTTTGGTTACGCGGTTTTCGAATGAAAAGTTCGGACAAATTAAGAAACAAAAATTACCCTTAAAGAGACCCCAAATCTCTCATGTCGTCTTAAATTTCTGTAAATGTTCCTCGGGAAAAGCTCTGATTTGGTGCTAACACTTTGCTTGAATTCATCTTCCACCGCCCTCGGCTGCTTCAAATGAAGACAAACCTTTATAAACCAGCCAAAATATCCCATTTATCGATAGGAAAGTTCGGACAAATCATCCGCTTTCAAAGGGTATTTTATCGCGGCGCTGTGAAGGAGGTACTCGTCATAACAATGCGAATAAAAAGGAAGAAGTTCGTCATATCGTCTCTTTCCTTAGTTGTTGTTGTGGTGGCCATTTTGTAAATGTAACCAGGCGATTTTCTTTGCAAGTCTGCTTTCCATAAGTACAACAGGCTACTAGCAAAAAAACTTATTTTATTTTAAAAATTATATGTCGCTTGTGTAGGCCATCTGTACAAGCTCTCTGTCGGCGATTTCTCCTTGCTTTTAAGTATCTCTACCAGAAGTAGCTTTGATCTTGCTTTATATTTTTCTTCGAGCTTTAAACTGGTTGAAGACCTTCAAATCATATGCTATTTGAGACCCAAACAGTCCTCTCCCTCGTATCTCTCCGATAATTGCGTTATAACTTGCATCAATTTGCGTTACGCTATTGGCAATTTGATACCACTGAGCATGATCTGTAGATTTACGATGACCGCAGGCTAAATAGTATTGCGTGCACGAAATGACTAGAATTTCTGGTAATGCATAGAAAAAGCGAGCGAAGATTGCCTCCTTGTATGTAACGCAATCGCGCCTGGGAGCGGCGACAAACTATTCGAATCTCTAGAATTTTCGAAGGAAGAAAGAATCGATCGCCCAGCCCGTGATGATCTGATGATATTAATGACGGCGTATAAAAATGCTACATCAAAGAACTTAAAGAAACAAATTCTCAGCCTATATGCTTTTCGATACCCAGCAAAAACCCTTCAGGAGATCCATTCACCTTATGGAAAACTTTCAAACTGGCAAATAAAGCAGGCCCGCTCACACGCAAAGATCCATGGCCCTGGCACAGTACCGGTGTCAGAGAAAAAACACCGTGTACGCCTTGATATGGAAAAGGTGGACCATTTCGTGGAATTTGCTAATCGTCCTCATTTTTATCAAGATGTCGCATATGGCAATAAAGTCCTCAAACTTGATAGTGGCGAGAAGATTCAAATGCCTAATGTCGTACGAACCGTAGCAAGGTCTACGATGATCAATCAATATTTTGAATTTTGTAAAGAAGAGCAATTCGAACCCTTGAGCCGATCAACCTTATTCAAAATCTTAGAAGTGCGGGAAGCCTCCCAGCGTAAGTCTCTTCAAGGGCTTGACAACATAGCTGCTGATGGAGCTGCTGGTTTTCAGACTGTGGCGAGAATCATTGACGACTTAGAGAAAGGAGGAGGAAACAAGCAGTGGTGTAACAATGCCAAAAGGAGGTTGAGAGACTCAAAGCAATACCTGAAGACAGAGTATCCTATCCACTGCAAGCCGGATGAGTCAACTTGTGCCGACCACTGCAGAAAGCTGGCCCTAAGTGATGGTTGTGACCCAGACTTCCAGGCTGTGTGTACTCATCAGCATATTGAAAGCTGTGGCCAGTGCCAGACCTTGAAAGCAGTCTTGAACGAAGTGGAGGCAGAAATCCGAAGTTCATCTTGGAATCCGTATAATCAAGAACATCGAGAAGATCTTTATGACTTTGAGCGGGCACGATCAGATATACAACAGTGGAAAGCACATATACTTCGGTCAATCAATCAGGACGAAGCCAAACAGGACGTCGTGAAAATGGAGGATTCAAGTTCGGCATTGATAGTTATGGACTGGGCAATGAAATTTTTACAGTTGAAGTATCGAGAAAGGCAATGTGACTGGTATGGCAAAAGGGGATTGAGCTGGCATATTTCCACAGTTATTTCATTCAATGCCAGTTCTGGAAGTCTGCAGCTGAAATCGTATGCTCACCTCTTCGACTCATGCCAGCAAGATTGGTTTGCTGTCAGTTCTATACTTGAGAATCTCCTGAAGGCAATCAAGACCGAACACCCAGAAATAGAATCTGTTTATCTCCGTTCTGACGGGGCAGGGTGCTATCACAACAACTCCCTTATCGCTGCAGTTACAGATATTGGAGAACGAATTGGTGTCCGTATCCTGCGGTACGACTATTCTGAGCCACAACATGGTAAAGATGTTTGCGACCGTATTCTGTGCCCCATGAAAGCGTCCTTACGCAGATACTGCAATGAAGGACATGACATTTTATCTGCAGATGATATGCGTAGCGCACTTTCGGAACGCTATGTAAAGGGTACATCAGCATGTGTCTGCCTCACTGACGTCAGCAAAAAGACGCTCGATGTTCAAGCTGTTGAGGGATTCAGCAGTTATCACAACTTTGCGTATGAAAAAAGTGGGGTGCGCGTCTGGAAGTCATATGGAATTGGCCCGGGAAAATTAGTTCCCTTTGATCGCCTATTTAAAAGGCATCAAAGCTCTACTGACTTGGTGGTTGTGAAGGACTTTTTCCCTTTCAAGGATACTCGTTTATATAAGTCGGCACGTGCGAGCGGTGCCGAAAAAGAAAGGGATTTTTCCGTGTCCTGAATCTGGATGTCCGATGATCTTCGAAAAATTCGGCGATCTCGAAGCTCACTTAGACGTTGGAGACCACACTCTAGGAAAACTGAAAATGGAGTCCACCTTTGACAGGCTTAGAAGAGAATGGGCTCAGAAATTCTCTACTGTTGACCAGGTAAAGAAGTCTGCTAGTGCTGACAGCAGTACAGCAACAGCAAGTAGGAGTGCAGGATCCAGATGTGAACTTCCATTCGGGTGGGCGCTGCAAAGTCCTCGGCGAGGGGCAACTAGATTTTCTGCCAAAGTGAAGGAATACCTAACAGCAAAGTTTGATATTGGAGAAAAAACAGGAGATAAAGCTGATCCAACGCAAGTAGCTTCAGATATGCGAAACGCAAAAGATGACAACAACAGTCGACTTTTCAAAAGAGAGGAATGGCTAACCAAAAACCAAGTTAAGGGATTCTTTTCCTGCCTTGCAGCAGCGCGAAGGAGGCGTGGTAACGAGCACATTGATCTTAATGATGCCTACGCAGAGGAGGAGGAAGAAGAAAGAGAGAAGCTCCTTGCTGATATTGCCTCAGAGCTCAGCCCGCAGCATCCCATCTGTTACGATACTACAGACCTGTGCAAATGCGTCAAGGAAGACAAACTGCAAAAGTTTAATGTCACAATGCTCAAAACAATTTTGCTTCACTTTGATGTAGCGTTCAACTCGAAAGATAGGAAGAAGGATTTGGTGCAGAAGTTGTCCTATTTTGTTCAAGAATGTAACTGCTTCTTGAGCGATAACTAAACTAAACTGATCACATCAGTCGCAGACGATGTTTTTCCTTCAAATTTACTTTTAGGAATCTACGAGAGTTCCAGTGGTTAGGACGTCACTGAACTAACATCGCCCTGCGTTTTCAGAATGTGAAATGTAGACCGGCAATATCATGGTGGTTAATGGTTATTTAAAAAAAAATTAACTCCACTCTGCAGTTGCGATGCCGAACTACAATCATGCTCAAGCAAAAAAGTTGTTTTTCACGTTCACTGAAGAGAAACTGCTTTTTTTTGTTTTGCCAAGGAGAAATTTTTTCAACTGATTTAACTTTAATTTGTAAAACTCTTTTACAACTGATCGTGTGTTTCTTTATGAATGCGTTACGCGTGACAACAGTTGCAGTGAAAAAACTTGTTTGCTATGTAGAAGTTTGTTTATGCTTCTTCAAAGCTTTTACATTTGTAAACGTACTTAATGCAACTTCCAGTAAGCAAAGAAAACATATAACAGTGGTCATTTTGGTTAAACCCGGTTCAGCTTTTTTGAGAAACAAAGAAATACAGTGAAACACCGGCAAACTTCCTCGATAATTAAAGTTACAATGATGTTGCGGTGAAATGAACCATAATGCACCCATTCTATTCCGTTAGATTGTTTTTATTTTTCAATTTCGGATATCAGTTTAGCTAAAGATCTCTCCATAAGCTTTCCTGCTTCATTTATTGCCAAGAACTCTGTATTTGGTGAAAAGAGACTCGTGAACGCTCACACGAACAAAATTAATGGTGTTGACATTGACCACAACGCAGGTTTATACCATACACCGGTTTATACTACCGGCCTTAGCGATGACTCCTCATACATTATAAGAAACCTATAACACCAAGAAAAGGAAAATAATTGGTGTGAATAACTATTAATATAACTATTAAGGCTCTCATTTCGTGGGAAATAGTATATACGAGATTTTTAATCAACGCTTGAGTCAACCAAAGATGCGTGATGCGTTACCGCAAAGGTGACGAATAATCAGTACTAGAAATCAAAAGCAAGGCAAAGTTCCGACGATTTCTCGATTTTTTGGTGTAAAATAAGTCTCACTGAGTTCTCCAAACGTTGAAACTCAATAAATCTGATCAGGTAACATTAAACTATTCGCTGACAAAAATTAAAACTTATTTCAGTTAAGTCACGAGATTCGTCATTTCTACACAAAACGTTGAATTTTCAGCTACTTGCTCGAATTTTTTGCGCTTCAAACTTACGAGTGCCCACAACTTTTAATACAGATATTTGTAGCTTAGCCTTAGTACATTAAGCTGATAACAGTCATCATTCATGTAGAGGTCCCACTTTTGAAAAAAATCTGTTTCTTTGGAGGCTATGTTGGCAAAAATGCTAAAGACGTTTTTAAGATGGTTCGGGGAAAAAATCATAACTTTCCTTGTGTTTAAGATAAACGCGTATTTTTAATTCTGTGGAAAGAAGAAAGAATTATCTAGTGATTCTGAAAAAAATTAGGTTGTTTTGTTAAATGTGCGAGTTTTTAGCATGCATTGCGTAACGACCAAAATTAGGTGTTTCAATTTCCGGTTTTGTGCGGTTTTCGACTCGCCTATAAAAAAAATTCGTCAAAAAATAAAGGAAGCGAATCTGGCGAAATAAAGGCCATTTTCGTTCATTGCATATGTTGCTTGACTTGTGTAGAAAAAATGAGGGCAATCCATTTTCCACCAAAATTTGAGTGGTCGGTTCTTACACGGACACGCTCTTAAGTAAACAAATGAAAGAAGAAACCAAATCCTCTGCCGAATACTTATTCTTAAGTGGAGAGGCCAGACAGGGTATGATTTCTGAGGTGTTAATTTAACGCTACTGTGTTTTTTGTTGTTTGTTTATTTGTTTGCTATTACTGTTGTCTTGATGGCTGAGAGTTGCAATTTAACAATCAGGGATCTTAAGGGTGGTGCCTCTTGATACAAAGGCAAGCGCTGTTGGATTTCGCAAAGAAAATTGATGGTTACCACGGCATTTAAATGTATTACGATTATAATTAAACAAAATCAATTCCAGAACGCTTTCATATACGTAACGATAACATTGAATTTGGTAGCTGAGTGGCTAGTTAATTGTTTGTCTCACGATTTAGTCATAAAGATGTGAATCGTGACGTTACGACCGCTATACTACAGGCGTCCGTTTCTCAAAACTCCGGAAAACATTTCGGGCCCGATAAACTGTTTCAAGTGCTCAATGTTCATTAAAACACATTTGAATTAGAAGGCTAATAAGTACGTATACATTGCACTACTTTGCTCGTACAATGAGAAACGAACCTGAAAAATACTTTCCGGAACCGAAAACTCTTCGGACGTTTTCCACAAAATGACCCCCGCAGGTCTTATCGGGCTTTGGTGTCGACTGGCTGTGGAACATAAAACGTAGCACCGTGGTTGGTGGTTGTTCATGGTGCGTTTAGATCCTCGGTTAGGGCGTGATCGATTAGATGATTTCGATCATTACCGTTTAGGCCCGGTTTAATCGTCGTATTTTACATTCACACTAATTGCCGAATTCATTTGGATGAGCCAGAATTAGCAAGAGCTACATTATCGACCTTGAAGAAACTGAAACATGCAATGGTATTTATCTTCTGCCAAACCAAACTGATTCCACAATTTCCAACTCACGCCAATCTCGCCATGGTGTATGGTGTGGGATTTAAGCAAAGGTCGTTCCTAGCTGTTGATTGATAAAACTAAAGTAACGCAGAGTAAATTAAGCAGTTATAGTTTTCATAACAGCGACGTTTTATTGAATTAGGAACAACTTTTTGAGGAACGGTAAGATTGATATTTGAAAATTAGCAAGAGCTATAGAGAGGATTGATAAAAAAAATGTAAATACATTTAAGGTTCATGTTTGCTATAATGTATATTTTTTCTATAAAAATTGCATTACAGTAGTAATTTTACTACTACGGTAGTAGTTGGTAGTTTCCAAATATAGTTTGTATCCAGACGTTAAACTATGTTAGAAGCTATGTATAGAATTGGTTAGTAGCTATATGTAGATTATGTAGATGCAGCAATACCCTCTGAAATGACTCTCTAATTTAGATCGGAGTGATCTCTGGTGATGAGATTGAGTCGTCGGTGAATTATGTACTAACAGCTACTATTGTTAAGGTTTGTATAGATCTTTTATAGGCGTCAGTAGCTGTTAAATGCGCTTAACGCAGTTTGCATGTATTTGCTTCCAAGTTTGATTGGTTCATTCTACTTCTTATCTTTTGTTTTGATTGGTCAGTATAATTACTCTGGTTTTGGTTTCACGATACTCAATTCGGAAACGTGTAATAGCAAGTAACTTTTGAAGTTACTGAACAAACCGCATTTGTCTTTAATTTTTGACCAACTTGTAGAAGAATGTATTTCTTATATAATGATTCGAATTAAAGCATGCGTTTAACAGAAATGTTGGCTTTGTGCTTTATGTTTCACTAAGTAAGACATGCATAGACCACAGCAACCATGCAATATGATGGAATAGACATCTTTTCCGATAACCTCTACACCTTTCTTATTTCTTAATACTAGTCTAATAAGGCTTTAACACAGATACAAGATGTAATAATTATTTGACAAAATCGAGTTGTTCGTGAGTTCACTCCCAAATCGGTGCTGAGCTTGCCAGGCGATCTCTGCACTTCTACTCAACCAAGTCTTCAACGTTTGCGTACAGCTGCGTGTCATACGTTTTCATGTTGATCAACCTCTATAGTAAACGAAACAAGAAAAAGCTATGTTTTCTTACAGCGTTCTGCCATCAGATTTTTACTAAACTATGTAACAGTCTGCATAAACACAGCAATCTGAAGAAAACAGAAAGGTTTTCTTGAAACCAACGCAATTGAAATCAATCGTATGATTAGTGCGGGTGTCATCTGTCCAATATGGCAGCTAAAACCGATTTCCAGAACTATTAATTTGATGTATCATTGCTACCAATATTTATACGTTGTTACCTTTGTAGCGCTATCACATGAGTCCTTTATCATTGATGAACATGTTTTGAAATTTATTCGACATAATAGGTTACCATAGCAACAGTATAACCTGTTAGAGGCACCCCTAATTTGGCTTTTGGCGATGCTAACTTAAAAGGAGCATTGCGATCCCACTTTTTAAATTATCGGTAAATATTTGTCATAATAAGATACAACTACTTTAATGCCAAAAAATTCAGAGCCACCTTAAATTTACATTTTTATCAACTGATCTTAAGTCTTCTTTCTACTGTTTAGGTAAGTCACGTATAAAATCGAACATAGTGAATATCTGTGATTTGATTGTCACGTTAGAATTGGAAGGAGATATACTCGTAAACTAAAAGACGCACCTTGTGTTGGTTTTCCATTTGTTTCAATTTGTTTCTCAAATCAGCAAATGCGGGTCTTTCATTGGGGTCTTCC
>JAEMWC010000352.1:380000-425000 GCA_016490735.1 Pachyseris speciosa
TTACCTACATTACCATACCCAAAAAAACAAAGGGAGAAAAAACTTAAACCAAGGCTAAAATTGAGCCACAACATATATTTGATCTGGTTCGAAAACTTACGTTGTTTTTCCATTTTTCATCGACTGGTTCTTGATATTTCCTTAAACAAAAATGCAAAATTAATCGAGGCTGCCCAACAAATGACTTCCTACTCTTTGAAGCACGCCATGTTTCCGGTAGTAGAAAAGAACTTTCGTTTCATTGTATGTTGCATCATCTCTATCTTTCTATAAAGAAATGAAAATTTTACAATTTATTGTAAATGAAGACAAAGATAAGAGGATACACCACAAGCAGGTTTTTATCCACATTGTCCGGCGTTTTTTCTCAAGTCCTGGTTACTACCAAACGGATTTTTTTTCTGGTAGTTAACACCCTTTTACTTTTCCCCTCCCTTGTCAGTCTTCATTAGGAAAGAAGAGTGAGGTAACGTAGATAGTTCAATAAGTTACCTTGAAATTAATACAAGTTAAGTTTCTTTTAAGCACAATACAAAATGATCCTGTTGTCTGACAAGAAAGAAAAACTTAGGTCATGCAGCTTTTAGTTACTGGCCTTCAAGGTTGAAGTTCACAGCGTCCTTTTGAATGAAACATAAACAGGTGCACAAACAGGATACACATTACTAACTAACTTACCTTTCCTTTCTTTTGGCCTCTGAAAAAGAACGAGAACAATGTCTGAATAAATCGCTTTAAATTGAATTTTAACAAATATAAATAAAAAAAAAGTAATAGCAACATAAAGATTCTTTTGACTATTTCCACAAATTTTAACTGTAGAGGAGAGCTACCCCTGATGAAGCGACGATCTCAGTCATAGCTTCATTGGCGATTTCAAACAACAAATGCAAACATCCTAAAACGAAGATTTGTTTTAAAAAATTGAAGATTTCCAAACCAAAAGGCGAAGAAATCGAAGACTGAAGGTAGCCATAGACAGGCTCGAAAGTGAAGTCGTGAGTTTTGTCATACAAAGAATGAACCAAAGGATTAAGCTTTCCGTCTGAAGGAGCGAACACCAGAAAAAATAATTGTTGTGTTTTTGATTACCTTTTCTGTACTGCCACATGACGCAAATAAGAAGCACAATGTTGATCGCAACAAGTGTGCAGACCACAGCAATTAAAACGGTGCAGTTACATGAACATTCGCTGCATACATCAACTGCAATAGTAGAAAAGGAACTGAGCAAAGTTAGCGCACTCTAAAGGAGGAACAAACTGGAACCTCTAATAGATTATTTATGTCTCATTGATATAAACCTTAAGGAAAGGCATTTGCTTTGTTGCATTTAAAGTTTTGCTCTTTTTTCTAGAATTACATTAAAATATGAAAAATCCGCCGCACGTGCCCCCCCAAAATGGTTGCCTCAAACCTCCCGGTACAATTTCATCAAAACGGAAAGCAATCGTCATTGACTTGGAATGCTCTACCCTAAAATCTTTCGAGAATGGAGGAACAGTAACGTGACACGTAACAAATACATTTCTTATAAAAAGAAAATGAATTATGAATATGTTGCCTGCTATTATGTAATTTTTAAATTATACGCATGGAGTATAGGTGACAACCAGTGATATTGGTTGTTTTCTTGGGAAAATTGAGTTCACGATTTGGGTAAATGGTAAACAAAAGTCCCAGTTAAGAAATTGCGCTCGAGATTAGCCCTTGTGCAGTTTACCCTCATTTACCCACATAATCTAGAAATAGTCACCAAAAAGCCAGGAACTGACAAATTTTCTTGCGGACGATCCAATGCTTGCCATATGCCATGCCTTGTCTTGTCTTGTATTTCCATGCCTTGCCTTGTCTTGCAATGCTATACCATGCAATGCTATTCCATGCCATACCATGCCATGCCATGCCATGCCATACCGCGACATGCCAAAGCTATATTTTACCGTGCCGTGACATTCCAAACAAAACGACTGCGCGCGCTCAGCTTGCGCGCTCTCAAACCGAAGGAAGGCTATTCCTAGCCTTCACTTGATGTTGTACGTTAGGCCAGTACAAAAATTATAGTTGCTACCGTAATATCTTATCTTGGTTCAATGCATCCAGAGGAACTTATACAATGATAAATTTCTCAACTGAGCAAAGTCTATTAAGAATTATATCCGTCAATTTATAAACAATAACTGCCGACGCCGACTAGATTTACTGATCTTGCTTATAAAAAAAGTACGTATATGGCTGTACAATTAACGAGATACATCCTAACTCCTCTAAATTTGTAAAAGAAGTTAATACAATGGAAATTGAGAATATAACGTAAGGCCGACTTTTGATATGTTATCAAGAAACCTCTTGATGTGCTGTTCTTTTTGTTTGTTTGTTTGTTTTGATTTGTAAAAGCATTGTAGGTAGTGTCCTGTTTTATATTATTGTAAGAAAATCAGTGTAACTATTGTAGCTAAAGTGGTAATGTCTTGATATTGCAAACACTGTAAACATTGTAAGTAGTGTATTATTTATCTCGTGGTTGCAATCAATAAAAAATAATAGTTGCTGGAGAAGAAGTCCCGTGATTGAAAACCTACGGGTCTTGAACTCCGGGTCAAAAAGGATCACAACACATGAGAAACTACTCAACCGAAGCCACAACAGTGGAGAGAGAATGCTCTTAAAACTGGACCTTCCTTATGTTGCAAAGTGGACGACACTAGTTAAATTATTTGCAAAAGTTGTTTACTAAATTCCCATTCATAAAAACGTACAAAAAACGGAAAAATAAAAACCTCACCTGATCACTTCAAATGAAAATGCATGATGAATATACCAAGAAAGAAATTGTAGAATTAATGTATTCAGGGGAAATGGATAATCATGAAAGATTATTGGATAACCTTGCCTTCTGTAATGGAATTATTTGGCTTGCAAGAATACCGAAAACAAATGTTTCAGTTAGGGTAATGATTTTATTTATTTATTCACGAGTGAGTGATCGCAATTACTTTGTACAGATATACCCAAAGATGTCAGTTGAGTTGCTAGTATAGGTAAAGTATTAGCACTGAGCTAGGTTCTCTGGAAACCTTTTCCATCAAAGAAAAAGGAAACAAACAAACAAACAAAATAACTTGGAAATGAAACATACCATCAGGCTCTGGAGTAGTTTTATTTGTTGGTGAAACAGTTGTATTTGTTGTACTTGTGTCAACAGGGGGGATTCCTACTATGGATAAAGCGTTAATGTTTAGTTCCCCAAGCTTTCCATCCTGAACAGCACCTCGTAAGGTGGAAATAACAAAGTCTTCCGCAACAACTATAGTAAACGACAAGGCCACATCCAGTATTATACTTCCAGACCTGCAACAGCAAATTTAAAACAACCATTCCGCCGTTATGTAAGGGTTTAAAAACAAGCTCAAGACCTCGGGTAAGACGCCAAGATGCCATGAGAAAGTAAAAAATGTGCAGAAGAAGAAGCTTTGCTCAGCAAGTTAGTTATGACATCTGCATTCTGGAATATTAACTACTGCATTTTAGACCCTTTGGTGGAAACCTCAGTCACTGGTTATGAAAGGCATGCATGTTCCAAGAGTGTACAATGCACACTATACGTAACGGAACATAATTTTAACAATAGCGTAATCCAAGGTGCACTAAAACAGTTAAAATTACTTACAACCTTAACAGTCATATTATGAAACATTTTTTGTGAGAAATTGTATTCGTTGAGTCAGTTTTAACCTACAAATGTTATGCTACCAGTGCGCAATAAAGATCTATAGACATGATTAATTAATGGTTTTCAACATGTAATTCTAAATAATTAGAGACGACACATGACGACCTGGCTGGAAGGGCGTCACTAGATCTACTCCTTTTTAGAAGCTTAGAAACCCAGCCTTCGGTTGCATTATATAAATTGCAAGTACGTGTTCCTTAGAATGTCCACACGATAAATTAATTGAAGGCTAGCCTGCGAAGCAGTCGATTGCCTGCCAAACGCTGCTCGGAGAGATCGAGCAAGCGAGCGGGCGAACGAGCTTGACTGGGGTGAGGAAACAAATTAGGAAAGAAGCAGGGAGGAGAGGTGGTGGTTGTGGTGTTGGTGTTGGTGGTGGTGTTGGGGGCTGGAAGAGATCGCCAGCATTCAATCCCACACATTTTACTGAACGCCGTTCGCCCACGAATGTGGAGAAATAACGCGTTTTCATTGGTTAATAGCCTGACAAAATAAAACTTAATCAGAAATTTCACAGTTCGTGCACAAATCCGCCATCAGATACACGACAAGGTGAAATATGGCAGAGTCTGAGGAATCTTTGGAATTTTCTGTTTAGAAAACCTTGAATGATTTTTCGCAAAACGGCAAACATATTCGTCTGAAACCGGAGCAAGGGGCCGCCAGTAAGAGTCTAGTCCGTGAACAGGATGTCCTTACACCCCCTCCCCGCTTCCTATATTTTGCTCACCCCATGCCAGTGTCACGCTCGTTGCCCGCTTGCTTGCTCGATCTCGGCCACGCGCAGTGTTTGGCAAGGAATCGACTGCTTCGCAGGCTAATTGAAGGCCTGAAACATTTTATCACCTGCATCCAAACACTTTTGTGCCAGTGTAGCCATTTCTGTTCACGAAGATCTTGTCCACCTAATTAGAATAACCATGTCAGAAATACAGGCATATCCAGCTGTTAACTGTGAGGTCACAATCCAAAATGATATGCAACTGACGCTGTAAGCAGATTCATTAACCATAGATAAAAAGACCATAAAAATCTTCGTCTTTCAAAAACACTTACAAATCTACCTCATCTGTAAATTTCGCCAGCAAGGATCCTTTGGTGCAGTCTTCACTAGTACGTGTGATGATGCTTACTGAGAGGTAGACATCATTGCCCCCAATAACTGTAACAAAATGAACACTCTTATGTGATCATTATCAATATCCTTATGACATAACCCAAGAGATTACTTTACATGTTTGTACTCCTTCCAGAAAATAAAATTTTGCCAAATCGAAAAAAACGACTGAGGTTTAGCTAACAGCTCACAGCTTGATAAAGTTACCTATACTCGGGCTGGCTGCTTATGATGTACTTCGAGAGGATCATGCGTCAATTCCCCTCTTTAAGTATTAAACTTGCTTTGACACATCCACATCGTCAAGTCTAAATAATTAACTTAAACTTCTCCTATCTCATTATCTGATGACTCCATAGTTCAGTTAATAGAACACTGAGCATGCATCCAAAGGTCGTGAGTATGAATCCCGCGCACCGTGACAGAAGTTTTCCTTTTGAAATTCCAATAGCCTGGGCTCAAAATTGCCCAGATTTATAGACTCTGGCAATTTGCGACATCAAAACAAACAAACAAAGAAAACGTTAGAATACAGTAGGTAAGTTCTATATTTGTTACTTGCACCCAGCAATAACTCTCATCACATTTAACCGGCTAAATAATGGTGATTTTTAAGTTTGGGGTCAAATTAAAACCAAGTACCCTCTGGTACCTCCCCTCACAACCAAAATTCTTCTAAAATACAAAAGAAAGACATCACACTATTTTCTCAATGGGTAAGCAAACCATATATACATTCATATATGTAATCTGAATTTGGCTATTTTTTCCAAGTTTCAACTCATTATATTCCTTGCCAAGAATACCAGAGAGGCAATAAACTGGTGAAGTAATTTTAAACAAAACTGAAACTGTTAGTTTTGGGTTTTCATTGTTTCCAATATCTCTTGTAGCTTTTCAAAGTTATGTTAGTAACTCATGACAGAACACCTTTAATTAGATCCAGCTTACCAAGAGTGGTAGTTGCTGAAGCCTGGCTCAGTCCATTTACTGCGGTGCATGTGTAGTTAGCCCTTTGTGTTCGTACATTTGAAATATTCAGGAAGCTGTTGCTACACACACTTTCCCGGGGATTGCATGGCTCCCATGTAATTGTAGGAGGAGGATATGCTTCTACTTGGCAGTAAAGGTACGCATTTCCTCCTCTGGCAACATAATACTCTCCTTCAAGTGTAATCCTAGGGAAAACTGAGGTAACGTATACCACGGTAAGTTATCCGGGTGTGCCACACCAGGCAACATCTTTCTCTTCTCTATAAGCGACTGCAGACGCCAACCTCTGGAGATGTGAAATCGAGAGGATTTTTACTTGTGCATTAACCCCTTCTTACTTACCCCAAATCCTCGCTCCCAAACGAAATCTAGCGCCGTTTCAAGGGAAACTGGAGCATTCAGTTGTCGCTCACATGACAACGATACCAAAAGAGATTTTTTTTAACCTGAACCTTATGATTGTGCTCATACTTACACTTGTAACACTGCCGTCTTCGGCTTATTAACTAACAATTATGCAATTACTGAGATCTTTTTCGTAGCACTAGCTAATACGCCTGAGGGCCCGATGCCATGGTTTGCCCAGGGTCATTGACTTAAACTTGCAGAGTTCTTTCAAGCAACTCATTTTGAGTTTTTATAGCTGTAGTACACAAAAACCCAAGTTATTGCGCATGCTTCAGGATTTATTTAGTAAAAGCCCTAGCCTAAGAACGTCTGCGTGGGAGGCTATTAAAGCCCCTGTGTTAGTGATCGTGAGTGAGATTTAAAATATTTTCCCCTTTCCTTGTTTACTTAAATAAGCAGCAACGCTGGTTTTCTCCAATTGCGTGTATTGATGACTTAATTTGCCTGATTGTTATGGATCTTTTGTTATTATATTCTAGTCGTGCATCTCATTGACCGAACTTATTACCTGAACACTTTGAAACTAATATAATTAAAAATACTAAAAACTAATGCCAGAGAACTGGTGAGATTGTGCTGGTCAAAAGCTGTGTGGAAGCATGGCTAGAACTTCCTAAATAAAAGTGAGCAAGCCTGTCACTGACATTAATGTCTTAGTAGCTTTTACAAAGCACGAGAAACAAAACACAGTCAAACTAACGACATACAGTTGAACCTCTTCAATACGAACACCGAAGGGACGGAGCCAAGTGTCCGTAATAGAGAGGTGCCCATATTATGAGGTCATGAGTAAGAAGCCAGTTTTACAGCCCCAGTGGGGACAGACAGTGCACTTTTAGCAATAAATAATTACAAATCGTGTTAAGCATCTTTGGCATCAATCATATTTAATTCACAGTTTCTCTGCTTGTGTTTGTAATCGCCTCTTTTCACGGTTGTACAACTGTAACCTTGGGAGGTTAAAAGATTGGACGTATGCGCAAATTCCACTAAAGCCTCACTATAAGAGACTTTTATTTTGAAGTAGTCAATATTAAAGGGTCCGTAATAAAGAGGTTAAGTTTGTCTGAAATTGGCCTCAGCGCCCTTCAGTATTTGAGTGTCCGTTGTATGCATGAAAGAGGGTCCGTATATAGCAATTTTGCCAGGACCAAGGCAAGTGTCCGTAATAGAGTGGTGTCCGCAAGGAGAGGTTCGACTGTAATGCCTCTTTACTCCTTTGCAGATGTCTTTCAGGAACAACAAAAACATCCGAGAGTATAGGTAATGTTGGAAAACAATAACGTACATATTCAAAGCAATGACTGTATCCTTACATCTAACAATCACTTTCACTGTATGACTAACTGCATCTCCTGCTCCATTGTCAGCTGTACAGCGGTATGTTCCAGCATCAGCACTTCTAATGTTTGGAAAGTTCCAATTGGGTCCTCTGTGCAATACCTCACTGTTACTACCATCCTCAAATACTCTCGCCCAGGTGATGTTTGGAGGTGGTCTACCAGACGCTCCGCAGAACAGCTGCAGATTTGTGCTTTCATTTACAGTTTGAGGGTCACTGCTAACATTTGTGAAGCATGCTGGAACTACAAGGAACACATCATTTCTTTTGTCAACTACACAAAATTATCTACTAAAATACCAGGACTATTATTACGTGTTGCACTACATGTTGCACTGGCAGCTTAACACCAGTAAGAGCTGAGGTAAAATGTATTTACAACAGCCAAGATTACGCGATACATGAAGGTTCCAGAACAGCAGCCACCGGACACCACATGTGATCACAGAGCATGTTCATACTTTACAGATGTACACAAAATCAAGTGATGCAAGCTTACAGTATTAACATCAAAGAGCCCTATTTTTTTAGCTTACAGACTGCAGATGAGTGTATCACTTGCACTGAAAGATTTTCCAGTAAACACAGTTTTCTGTACGGTGTTATATAAATCCTTTCATAAATTAATAAAATAAACTTGAAAACTTGTATACTGTACAGAAATGGTACGGTTTAAATGTAGAATGCCTGAAAAAAAAACTTGCAAAAAAAATACACAAATATTCAGGGTTACAGATAAGATTTTTAAGGCAGGGTGTCAACAAGGTATTCCGACAAGTCAAATTTCCAGTGCTCCCACCAAACCATTAGAAATTTTCTATTAATTTGTCGGGTCATGTAGCTGACCTTGTAGGGTTTTTGACCCGAGATCCCCTCTTATCTTGAACACTGAATATTGATTGATTGATTGATTGATTGATTGATTGATTGATTGATTGATAACTTTATTTAAGCACGGTAAAAAGTCCTTCAGCATACAGTTATGGCAAAAATAACGCAAAGATCTATAATGCCTAACTAAACTATCTTTGAAAGAGAGATTACAACCAATTAAACACTAAGGCTGCTTTTCAAGGATGCCGTGTATAAAACGCATACTTAAACTCATTCAAAACTGTGGGGACGCAATTTTCGCTTTAAATCGTTTATGGGACGCTGCAGATCGTTTTATAGATCATGGAAAGGCTATTACAAAACTCAACTCCATCTCCATGTTAAATCTAACTATTTGCTGTAAACACCTGCTATCGAGCACAACAACTAGAACCGATCGCGAACAACAAAGATGGTGACACATGTAAAAGAATCTAACTGCGAACTCAACCAATGAGAACAGTCACGTATTGCATAAATTATCATAATTCCAACACTCCATAATCGGAACGGGGCCATGGGAGCCAATCTATTTTCAGTATTCCTTAATCGATAAGAGGTGATGTCGTCTCGAGATATAAATCTCAGGTACTCAAGAGTCATCCCAAGTACAGTTTCCTACATCACAATAGAAAAGTGATGATACTAGTCTTTGATGTTTAATTGTAGACCAACCCAGTGCTCGGAACAAATCCTCGAAATTACAGTCATAACTGGCGGACATCAAAATACGGCGGGGTGCGCGATTTTGGAGCTTCTGCAGGTTCTCAGAAAGACCGATGCCGCAGATACTCCAAAAAACGCTAATGATGATATGATAATCATACTATGGTATGATAATCAAAATGTGATCAAAATATGGAGTCAATAGGATTGATAATTAGGATTACAATTAAAAGCAAACGTAAAGAGAACAACGCAAATACTATCAACACATTAACATACTACGAGTTCTTGAAAATGTACAAAGGTAATCAGAAGGAATTTTGCAATCTCCGAGTAATCAAGTAGTTGTAATGAAATTATACGCTTAATTATGAGTGGAATTGAGCCGCCTCTTGGTTTTAAAGGCCATGAGGAAAAACAGAAAAAAAGAGAAGACACCACCAGTCATAAGAATGCTGTTGCACTTACATTTACTAATGTAAACGTACATTATTTTGTCAATTGATTCATTCAGATTGCAATTTGGTACTGTCGTTCTTGTTGTTATTGTGGAGTGGTGGGTTGTATCAGGAAGACAGAATTGGACGTGTGGGTTTTCCAGCCACAAAAACCCCTGTCAATTGAAATAGAAAGAGCAACTGTCCCTGAATACTACACCAAAGAGAGATATAAACTAATTTTTAACTTTATATGGGAGGAGACACCTATTAAAATCAAATGAAACACCTTAACTGGGGAAAAGAAAAACAATGGCTTGAAAGCAGGTGAATTCCAAACCATGGAAAAAGCGCTCAAAATTGCTTGGGTTAACAGAATTCAAGAAGATTCACTTGCTTCCTGAAAAGTAATCCCTTTCTAACAAAGTGCAACTACACAACAAACACAATCAACCTAAAAAATCTTCCCACTTTCTATACGAGGTTTTAGACTATTGGTGTGACTCCTTGTAGAAAATAAACCTGTGTTCTTTCAAAAGTGGTTTGACGCCGGAATTACCCAAATAGGTGATTTACTTGACAAAAAAAATACTATTTTAAGCTCATTTCACTTTTTCACACTTTTGACCCTGCAAACAGAAAGAAGTCACAGAAAGTAGTACTACTGCAAATGTTTGTGAAATCCTGAGCAAATGACGGAGAGTTGGATGGGGTGGGATACCTGCAAGAGGCCTCAAGAGCTTGGTTCTGTAGCAAAGCGCAGTGGGGAAGCAAGAACAGTGTATATTTTGACCCTAACGCTAACTTCAACCCTAATCCTAAACCCAACCCTAACTCCAACCCTAACCTTACCCCAGCCCTAGCCCTTGCCCCAACCTAACCCCAATCCTAACACTAATTCTAACCTTAACCCTAACCTAATCCACCAATCTAGCCTTACTCCAAGCCTCGGATCTTTAACCCTAAAGCCAAAACAATACCTCTTGGCCTAAAATCCGCATTATAAGTCTATGGTTAAGCTAAGCTTAGCGACTGCTAAAAGCAAGATTCTTTGTCATGGATTACCATCCAAAAGGTCTATCTCATGCCATTAACAGTTACCAAAGAGGTGAAAATAATGTTTCAATACAAAGTGATTAGTAATGTGCTTCCCACCCGTGCCACACTTTATTGTGACAACCAAATAGGAGACGCTACTTGTAACTTATGTAACGCCAGGGAGCAAACTTCAAGCCAATCTGTGCAACCACACAGGTTTGTGACCTTGTTCCAAAACTAGTAGCTCGAAAAAACAAGTAAAAACATAGAGTTATCCGCAAGCCATATTATTTTTTTTATTGCTGGATTAACAGGACAAATCATTGGCAGGTACTATTATTGTTTATTAATCGCAAAATATTGCATTTTCTGCACAAGCCTCCACTGAGATGAACTAAATTTTTAATACCTTCTTACACTTCCCAAGGAAAAACTTCTAAATATTCTTAAAGAGGTCGCTACAGAAAATAAATCTCTGCCTAATTATTCTCGCAAATGGGCAGTCTTCCTTTAATTATGTACACTCACTGTGTAGTGTTAGCCATCTAAAGGCAAGAAAGGAAAAATATATTTCAAAGAAAACTCCGAGGCAGAAAAAAACTTTAATACTGCTATGCAAGGGATTCTGTTAGTGTAAGTGATGTCAGTTTAAAATTAGTAAATATGTAACTTTGGTATAATATAATAAGTTGTCTTTACCTTATGTACTGTAATATAGATAGCACGTTTGTATCGTATAATGTAAGTGACTATATAATTTTTTTTTTTAATAGAAAGAGCTCCCCTTTGTCACCCAGAATGACCACAATGATTGAATGGTTAGAGGATTTCATTATCCATGCTTACCAACAACCTTCACTTGAATATTGCGTGTCCATATTCTACTGCCTCCTCCTAAAGTGGTAACCTTACAGGCAAATACTCCCTCATCAGCAGTAGATACATTGAAGATAATCAGAGTGGCTCTTCTTGGATTAATCCAGGTTATATTGAACCGATCCTTGAAACCAACTTCTACTTCAGCTGTGTTCAATGACGGTACAATGTTCACAATCCGAACACCATCTAATTCCATTGTCACTCCTGCAAGAGGATTCAAATTTGCTCCCAGGTTAAAGTCCCAGCTTAGGGGTTCATTGGTAGATCCTTCAATAACCTGAGTGTTGTGCGTGCGAATCAAGTTGCTATCAGTTGTAGTCTCCAGTGGGGGAGGCTCATTCCAAGTGAAAGTGCCTTGACCATCTGAAATGAAGTATAATTATTATTTATTATTTTCTGCATTGAGGTGTTTGAAACTACATGTAGTTACAGGTACATGATATGCACCTACATAGTTACCAAAAACAAGGCATGAAAGATTACACACTTGTATGTAAATTAGAATTTTTCTCAGGATTTATTTTTGCAACTACAGTGTATCTGAGTTGAAAAAATGAACATAACTGGGACAGCCTTCCATATCTTCAATAGGCCATTTTACAGTTGCATGCTCAGTGGAAAAGATCGGGCTGGCGGTGACCTTGTTTTGATACAGACCTCACTGCTTTTCTCATGTAAATCGAGTTGTTCTTATGCCAACTAGTCCAGATTTGCAGGAGAAAGACAGAGAAGTTTGAATCAAAACATGATCACCTCCAGCCTCGCTTCTACTCAGAGGCCAGATCACTTAGCTTGCAGAACACACAACTGTGGCCCACAACTATAAAATAAGCTATTGTTTCAACCAGAGGTCGTGTATTGAATTGCAGCTGAATGAGAAACTTCATCTATCCAACCCTTGTAATAATTACTATCAATCAGGTGCCCTTTCATATATCTGGGCTTCAAGTTGCATCCAATCGGCGTGTAGATGGGGCAAGGCCTTGGGTGAGGACAAAGGAATCTCGCTGTCAGCAAGAACTCGCAAATACCGCTAACCACCAATGGCTGAAGTCACGCAAACAGCATATGGGACAAAAACACGCAGAGCCGCAAAAAAAAAAAAATAATAATAATAATAAATAATAAAAAATAATAATAATCATAATCATAATAATATAACCCACTCACCGCAAGGTACCCTAATAAATACCCCTAACCGCATATTGCTACAGTCCTGCAAAACGCAAATGGGAGACAAATACCCTTTACAGGACATGCAAATCCGCTAAAAACCGCTAACAAATACCGCTAACCGCATATTGTTACAGTCCTGCAAACTGCATAAGGGATACAAACACCCTAGACAGGACACGCAAATCTGCACCGCTAACCGCATATTGCTACAGTCCTGCAAACCGTGTAAGGAATACAAACACCTTAGGCAGGATACGCAAATCAGCTAAAATATGCTAATAAAAACCGCAAACCGCATATTGCTACAGTCCTGCAAACTGCACAAGGAATACAAACACCCTAGATAGGACACGCAAATCCGCTAATACCGCTAACCGCATATTGCTACAGTCCAGCACACTGCATAAGGGATAAAACACCCTTGACAGGACACGCAAATCTGCTAATAAATACCGCTAACCGCATATTGCTACAGTCCTGTAAACCGCACAAGGGATACAAACACCCTGATTTAGCAATGACAACGGGGACTTCTTGAAAACGGCGCGTGCAGATCTAAAAAGTGACTTGACCAATGGCGGGGCAGCAAATTGAGCACCGAAAGTCGTGTTCAGTCCTTTCCGCGCGCTCTCGCGTCCTCAAATGACGTTCCCGTTCTGTTGCTAAATTACCCTAATTTACTAATCAGCACATACATGCGAATAGACCATTTTACAGTTGTCGGTGAAAGCGAGGCTGGCGGTGACTTTGTTTTGATACAAACCTACCTACTTTTCTAATGTAAATCGTGTTTTTTTATGCTAACTAGTGTTTAATCAGCATAATTTCCATACGAAAAGCAGGTAGGTGTGTATCAAAACAAGGCATTCAGTCAAAGGCCAGGGTACTGAGCAAAGAACGGTAAAATGGTCTATTCTGAACACATTTAAACACCGACCTTACCTATAAAAGGAACGTTGGATTGGGCGAGCCGTCAGTCAAATCATACTAGACGTCGACCCGTCAACATCACGGGCGGCAAATTCAAATTTGTTGGTACGAGAAATTCAAAATTTATTGCACTCGGACAAAATGAAGTTAAACTTCAGGTTTTCTAACTTTAGTGACCAGAATTGAGTAACTTCGACTGAGAATGATGGCCACACATCCCGTTATATATCCTTCTTCTATATTACTGGCTTCTCTGCAGCCAATCTCTGCAGACACAAATAACAACGGGGAAAGGAGCAAATGCTGGTGGACGAACAAAAGGAACTAATGAGCGATCTATTGTTTACGTCCTCCAACATGGCGGCCATGACCTAACGTGAAAACCACTTATTGAATAAAGTCGTTCAAGCAGAAATTGCGTGACATAGAGGGGAGGAGTTATCCTTTTTATGGTCAGTGTCCTTGTTTAACAAACAAGCCATTATACTAAGAAAGATATACAGTATTGTTATATCCCAAATGGTTTCAACCCAGGAGTCATATCATAACTAAGTGAAACACAATCGTTCCGGGTGAGTGTGGTGCTGAGGAGGACTGTTTGTGATGACATTGACCCGGACATTTCGACAACCTGAGCGGAAGTCATCATCAGAGTCAAGTGATTTATGTAACGTCAGTAGATGGTATGAGGAAAATGGTAACATACTTTTTCTAGACTGCCATGTTAGCCGTGACAACAACAGACTACGGACGATAATTTACACAGAAAACTTATACATACTAACAGACTACTTCACGAATCATCTTGCAACCCTACTTCACACAAAGCCACAACAATACGGAGCTTAACGAGACGAGTGCAACTATAATCAGGTATTATAGTTTGCGACTCACGCGACAGTTTAGCAGACGAACGTAAATACTTTGACAACATTTTTAGTGAGAACACTACTACAACGGTGACTTTGTGAGACGCAACACTTACAGAACAGAACCAAACGCTACGAACGAACGGGGGGGGGGGGGGGGAAGGGGGGCTCCTGCGTTTTCAAGTGAGGGGACTAACTATAAAAATAATGATAACGCATTTAAAAAACTGATTAATCATTCTTGAAGGAAATACATGAGAAATTATTTTTTAATGAGTGTCTTTATACTGATAAAGACAAGGCTAAATTTTACATCCAATTTTCTAGGCCAAAATAACCCTAAATCTAAATTTTAGTGTAAGAATGGATAGATGTACAGTAAAGCTTTTTAAGCCATTCAATAAATTCGCAATTCGTGTATTATCAAGTCCTTAAACACTCGGCTGCGCCTCGTGTTTTAAAAGTTGATAAAACACTCCTGCTCATTTATTAAACATTACATTAGGGCCATTTATACGGGAGAAAATAAGACGCGTCTTATGTAAGACGCGACTTAAATAAGACGCGAACTGATCGTATAAATGGTAAGAAATAAGCGTTCGCGTCTTATTTAAGTCGCGTCTTACATAAGACGCGTCTTATCTTAGAACAGGGTTTTCAGCTGTTCTTATTTTGTCCGCGTCTTAATTAAGACGTGAACTTCCTCGTATAAATGGTTTCGCGTCCTAAATAAGACGTGAACTGCAAGTGCACTTGCATAAAAACAACAGAAACATGAGCTTGTCTTATGATTCGATAGCGTAATTGGATGCAAGGCTTTGCAAAAGATGGCCGGGAGAGCCAAAAGTGAATTCAACACCTTCCTTCTTTAACCTGCTATCAGTCGCACCAATCCGTATATCGCTTTCTTCCGACTCTTCTCGGATTTCTGTTGATTTCTTTGTATGCTACGGCGTGGTCTTCATAAGAAAAAAAATCTCTGAGAAATAACAGGACAGCACGCTTTTGTTTCTTGCTACAGCGTTCCATCTTGGCGGGTAAGCGAGGCTGTATCAAAAATAAGACGCGAACCATTTATACGAGATCTTCGCGTCTTATGTAGGACGCGAAGGTATAAACGGTACAGTTCGCGTCCTATTTAAGTCGCGTCTTAGATAAGACGCGTCTTATTTCCTCCCGTATAAATGGCCCTATTATTGCATTTAAATTCATACCCTTTGTTCAGCAGTTAACAAATCTTATTAACTCAAAAAATCAAGTGAAATCCTTTTCTACACTTTTTTACTCAATTCAAGCATTTAGAGAAAGGGGTTATTGACAAATAAGCTTTGCACAGTAATCACACTTAACGTAATCTTTAAACAAAGATAGAGTAATCATAACTTTGGTTCATTTATTCGCTTACTGTCGCAAAATCGGATTCTCTGAATGTACCGAAATTCCTTTTTCGATTGTCGTTACTACCAACAAATTCACTTGCCACGTGTCAGCAAGGCAAAGTTTGTCTGTTCTGTCTTTGTGAGTGTTCAGTACCGTAAGATTAATGAACCTTTCTTTAGTCTTTTCTTTGAGCCGAGTAACTCTGAGTAACTCTTCAAGAGTTAAGTTCACAGAAAACATAGAACACGCGCCTTATCTTTAGAAGATTACCCTAAGAAAATGGTGGAACAGATACTCGCAGAAGTTAACCATGCAGACAGAAAAACAGCTCTGACCCAGAAACAGAGAACGCACAAGCTTCTACCCTTCGTGACGCAATTTCAACCATCGTTACCATGTTTGAAAAAACGTACAAATAAATGGCATCTAATACAAGAACAACCATTACTCAGAGCGATATTCAAGGAACCTCCCTTGATTTCCTTATAGAAAAGGAAAATCGCTTAACGACATGCTAGTTTTACACAATGGGCACACAGCAGGAGTCGCGTTGGTCTGTCAACCCCATTTTAATCACCAACAGAAGACTACAACTCAGTGTATAGATTGTAAAGATAGTGGTTTTAAAATTTATTCCACCAGACAAGATCAAAAGGAACCAATCATAAATTTTGATGTTTTGTTGATGAAGTACTTTTTTGGATACTCAACACAATTAAGGCATGGGTCGCCCCAAAAAATAGGGGGGTGATCTAACTTTTTAAGCTTTCAATATGACACAAAACAATTTTAGGGCAAACATCCTCACCAAAAATTCAATAACTTTGAATGTTCTTTGACGTCATGTATTGTCACGTGACCCTTTAAGGCTATTTTTAGCGGAAAATTCTATTTGACAAAATGGCACCACTTTTAATTGCTTTCTTGAGGCTGCAATTGGTGTTATACTGTTCACAGTTGCAAATACTACATTTCTGTGGTTGGGCCTTTTAAGTTAATTTTCTAAAATAGCAAGAAATGTGAAATTTGTTTGACAAGGGGACTGGGTACTAATTCAACATGTCGTTTATTTACACTGTAAATAAAATGTTGAACAAAGCCCAGGCACAGATGCTTTTCCGTTTACTCAGGGAGATATTTCGTAGCAATTTATTTAAATGACCGTTGTTAGAAACTGGAGCCATTTCTCGATGAAGTTTTTTTCATGTGAAGTGGCCGTAATAGGTCACGTGACCTAATTTGCATATCACGTGACACGCAATTACATATTTTTTAAGTTGAACAATTTGTTCAAGTTATTCTGTTAGATGTTTTAATCCTCAAAATTTAGACCACCCTATCTATTTTACGGGAATTTAAAGGAAGGCCCAAAAAGGCCTCCAAAAAGTTGGAGGGGAGGGGGGCTGGCCCCCCCGGTTTCTCCCCCTGCGCGGTCCCTGTCTACATTAAAGGAACTTCTGAAACTATACTACAACCCTACAATACCCGTGTTGCTCACAGATCATCACAACTTTACGACAACTATTGACGAACGTTAAGGACAAAGACGAAACAAAGGACAGACAGGGAGAAGTTCACAAGATCGAATGCTGTGACTGCCAGGCCACTTGCATCGGTGAGACTGGCAGAAATTGGAACGACTGAGAGTGAACACAAACGAGCGACGAGAAATGCTGAGCACCATTTACTGACAAACCAAACAATCGACTGGGACTCTGCTAAATGCATTACCTACTGTACTAACTACCACCAACGGATCGCGCTGGAAAGTTGATTTACTAACTTAAAACAAATTAGCACGTATTAGTTTCGGTTAACATGATGCTAAAATTTGCATTACAGTTTTAGTGGCTATATGCCTGGCAGCAGACTTAAATGCTCGGCAGCCAGAAATTTCTATAGAATTTCTTCGAAACCCTCGTGAAAAGTGCCCCGGTGTTAAGCCACAACTGAATTTTTCGATTCAAAGTCTTAAGTACCGATAATAATTATGACAATTTCTTACTGTGCCCTAGGTCGCACAGTGGTCAGCCGCGCGAAGCCACCTTCCTTTTCATAATCGCTTTGTAATGCTAAACGAAGATATGTATGTATGTATGTATGTATGTATGTATGTATGTATGTATGTAAGACTTTATTTAAACACGGAAAATCATCAGTTAAGTATTACAAGTTAAAAACTAAGACTATTTACAACTAACTGCTTTACATGATTGCCGTGTGGGAATCCGATATGTTGGTTACCTTCTTCAGATTTCGCTTAAATTGATCAACAGATCCGACATTTTTTAAGCTATCGGGCAAGTTATTCCATAACTTGGCCCCGCTATAGGAGAAGCTACGTTTTAAATAATTGGTTCTTGGTTTCGGCAATGCCAGTTTTCCCTCAGAGTTTCTCAGGTTGTAATTAGAGTAGCTCTGAGCAAAAAGACGTTGGAGATATTCCGGGGTAAGAGCATTCATTGTTTTATACATCATTAAGGCTTTCTGTTTCTTTCGTCTTATTGATAGCCTCTCCCAGTTAAGAGTGGATAGGAGGTGGTCCGAGTTCGTATCAAAGGGCAATTTTGTAATTATTCTAGCTGCTCGATTCTGCAATTTTTGGAGCTTATCACTCAAGTAGCCACTAAGACAGTCCCAAACCGGGCTGCAGAAATCAAAGTTTGGCAAAATTAGCGCGTTATAAATTTGAATGGCAGTTTCCTTCGGAATAAAGGGTCGCACCCGTTTGAGGGCACCTATAGCTGAGGATACTTTCTTGCTTATTTCTTCAACGTGTTTGCGCCAAGTAAGATGAGCATCGATGGTAACACCCAGGGATTTGGTATGTCCAACTCTCTCGATGATTTGATCGTCAATTCTTATTTCGAAGTCTTCATTTTGGACAGATAATCTCTGCCCTGACCCAATTAACATTAACTCTGTTTTGGCAACGTTTAAACTAAGCTTGTTGGCTTTAAGCCAGCAGCTTAGGTTACTTAGTTCAGGGGTTAAGGCTTGTTTGAGATATAACTGGAGTAAGGCGTTTCATAGGATTTCTATAGACATTTCTGACTGCCGGGCACAATTTAGTCTATTTGAACCCTTCCAGGCTTCCGGGCTCAACCAAGATGCATCTGTTTAATATGGGAAAAGAGAATGGTGGACTAATTGCTCGTGATTTTACTGAGATTACGGCCAATAATTCCCGCGACGCTAAGGTTTACGCTGATCATGACCAATTGAAATTTGTCAACATTTCATTGTTATTTTTAGGACGTAGTTTAGAGTGTTCACCGGGAACTCAAACAACTACTTAAGGCCCGGTTCATACGTCGAATTTCTGCCGAGTCGAATTGAATTCAAGTAAGAATGCAACTGTTTATTCATACGTCGCACTTACCCGCACTTAATTCAGATTTAACACTGAAGTGTCTAGCATCTGTTGGTCAGTAGTAAATTCTGGTAAATGTGATAAAGGACTGAAAGGAGGTAGTATGAAGGAAGAATATCCATTATGGCGGATGAAGATATGCGAAGACTCTTCCTACGAGAATGAGGAGGTGTGACGATATTGTTAGTCCCAGGCTCTCTGGGGCTCATGCAAGTGGTAGAAAGTTCCCGCGTTCTGTTCTTTAAACACATGTAGTCGGCGAAGCGTTATACTGCATTAAATGAAGGAAAACGAATTTGTTTGGCAGCAGGAAGTCCTTTGAAAGAGCCTAGAGAAAGTAAACAATGTTTTAACCAAAGCGCCAGTGCTCAAGTTTTTTATTCGGAGCAGAAGACTGTGCTTCAATGTGATGCATCCCTGGGTGGTCCTAGAGCATGCGAACTTCAAGATGGCCATCCAGTGGCCTATGCATCTAGAGCCCTCACTGCCAGTTAAGTAAATTACGCTCAGATCGAGAAAGAACTGTTATCAGTTGTCTTCGGTGTTGAAAGGTTTGCAAGCTATGTCTATGGAAGAAAGATCTTCATCCAAACTGACCACAAACCCCTCGAATTCATAATGAAGAAGAGTCTGCTGAGTGCACCGAAAAGGCTGCAAAGAATACTGCTGCGGTTACAGAAGTTTGACTCAGAGGTAACATATAGTAAGGGTACCGATATGCATATTTGCAGATCCACTTAACAGAGCTGACCTCCCTTCAACCTGCCAGGATGAAGAAGTCCAAGAAGATGTGTGGGGTGTTACTGATATAAGGTCACCAACCGAAGTGGAGGCCAAGTATGTGAACATGGCAGAGTTTGTGCCAATTCGTCAAACAACTCTGTCAGAAATAAAAGTTGCTACTGAAAGTGGTACAGAACTTCAGTTGTTAACCACCGTCATTAAGCAGGGCTGGCCGAAGAGTTTGGCAGCTGTACCCCCCTCTTTGCATGATTATTTTAACTTCAGGGAGGAACTATCAGTCCAGGATGGTGTTGTGTTCAAGGGTGAAAGGATTGTGGTACCACGTAGTCTGAGACAGTGCATTATTGATAAAATACACTCAAGCCACCTAGGTATCCAAGGTTGTCTTCGGAGGGCTAGGAAAGCTTTCTATTGGTCAGGGATGTACAAGCAGATTCCAGAGTTCGTCTCAAGATGCAGCATCTGTAACAGTTAAAAGCCGGCACAACAGAAAGAACCTCTGGTATGCCATGAAATACCAGCGAGACCCTGGCAGAGCATCTCGGCAGACCTTTATGAACTGAACGGTACTGACTACCTGGTTACCACTGATCGCTATTCTAATTTTTTGAGCTGGATGTGTTGGGCTCCAAGACCTGCAAAGACATTATTAGTAAGTTGAAACCTCATTTCGCAAGATATGGACTGCCGGATAGGCTCACTACGGACCGCAGTTTGATTGTGCTGAATTTCAAAGCTTCGCAAAAGATTTCCAGTTTGAGCACATCAAAACGGTACCTCGATATCCACAGTCCAATGGAAAGGCGGAGAACAGTGTTAAGACGGCAAAGGCTATCTTAAAGAAAGCTGCAGATGCGGGCCATGACTCACACCTGTCTCTACTGCATTTTAGAAACACGCCATCAGAAGGAATGGAAAGTTCCCCAGCATAGCGTATTCTCTCTCGAAGGACTCGCTCTTTACTCCCCCGTGGCTGATCAGCTGCCTCAGCCAAAAGTTGTTCCCAATGTGGCGAAGAAATTACAAAGTAGGAAACACAGGCAAGCTGTTTACTATGACCGAGGAGCTAAGGTCTTACGCCCGTTAACGAAAGGAGATGTGGTACGGATCCTACCTTTGCCAGGTCAATCGAAATTTTTTTGATTACTTCTATTAATGAAATTACAAAGATAATTATTACAGATACGGTTACAGTCTACAAACAGTTACTAAACAGAGGTGAAAATAAAAACGAAACCTACAACAACTACATTACAAAACAACAACAAAAACAACAAAAGAAGAAGGTGGGTTACATACTTAGGACATTCATGCTAAGAGTCAACATACGGCAGGAGCTTATCCCATTTCCTAAAATGTTTTGTAAGTTTGTTCCGGCTTGTTGCAATCCTTTTTTTTTTCAATTTGGTATACTCCTCTGATCTTGGCTTTAAAGACTTGTAATGAAGGATTTACATTGTTCAACTTGCACTTATAAATATATAATTTAGCTGTCAATATAAGATGGTTTAAAATATCGAAGTCCTTTTCCACATAGAAAATCCCAAATATAATATCTGTCATCGTAAAGGGGTGGAATGTAATGCTACATTCAGTAAGCCAAGAGCAGAAAGCTTCCCAGAAAGTCTTTGTCACATAACAGTTGAAAAAAAAAAAAAGGTTCGAGGGATTCAGTCTCTTTTTTTTTACAAAAGGTACACAAGGGCGAGTCAATCATTTTCAATTTAAACAACTTTTGGTTTGTAAATACTATATTATTTAAAACCTTATATTGGAATTCTCTGATTTTAGTTTCAATCGTAACTGTAAAAGGTAAGGAATAAATTTCTTTCCAGTCCACAGAAAAATGGGGAAATTTTTCTTTTAGTTTCTTTTGATGCAGTTGGTGCAACTTGTTTTTTGTTTCTGAAGGCTTCGTAAAGCTTCTTGGCCGAAACCTGTGATAGAACCACCTCAGCGTTACCCATCTTTAAATAAATCGTGTCACTAATGTACGAAGGGGTGTGTTGTGCACTTCGTCTAATTATCAGTTTCCATTGCTGACTAAGGAATCGCGTCGACAATACTCATTAATTTAAAATGTTCTACGGGAGAGAGATTTGCATTTAACTCTTTAGGGCCTTTTAGAAAACTACCGGTATCAGACAGAAGGTCACCAACTGTAACAATTCCTTTCAGAGACAAATTTTCTTCGTATAGCGAGACTTTTTGAACATTGATAAACTTATTATTCCAAATGACCTGATGGACAACATCTCTGTACGAAGAAAATGATGATTGATCATTTAACAAGGTCCAGGCATCTAAACACTCTTTATAGAATACTGGAAGATAGACGGGTAGCTTTCGGGTATCAAAATTACACTTAAGGATAAATTCCCCGCCAACTCGAGAAAGAAAAAAATCTAATACAATCTTCCAAGGACTAATATGATCTTTATCTGCATATTTTTTTTAAATCATCACCCTCTGTGAGTAAATCATTGATTGAATATCCAGCATTTTAAGTCCACCGTTCTCGATATCGTTAATAAGGACGGTACGTTTTATTTTATCATTCCCTTTCCAAATAAAACTATACATCAGACTATTAATGTCCTTAATAAAATCGTATGTAACTGCAATTACCGCAGCTTTACTCAGAATTTTCGGTATAACAAAAGATTTAATAATCTGTATTCTCCCCAGTAATGTAAGTCCTTTCCACTTCCACATATTCAGAATATCTTTAATGGACTTAAGAATGGAGTCAAAATTTGCTTTCATCCTTAATGAAGTATTATAATCAAAAACAATGCCTAAGATTTTAATTGATGTTCGCACTTTGTGTTGAAAATTCTTTTGATTTAGATTTTGTCTGCCAATGGCAAATACCTCAGTCTTATCGTTGTTGACCTGTAAGTTAGAAAACTTTGAAAACAGCCGAAACATCGATTTGATGTTATATCTCTAAGAAAACAAGTCATATTGTCAGCAAAGAGAGTTTATTTAATTTCCTCGTTGTTAACCACTATCCCCATGATGTCGTCATTATCTCGAATCCTACAAGCAAGCACTTCAAGAGCTAGAATGAATAGTAACGCCACATCGGACTGAAATAAATTAGTAATAAAACCGTTATTCAAAACACAACTTGAAACATCGTTATAAAAGGTTTTGATCCACTGTAGGAAATATGGTAAAAAATTACATTTTTCCAGGATTTTAAGGAGAAAGGAATGATTTAAAGGGTCGAAAGCTTTCTGAAAATCAACCACTAGGAGAATGCCTGAACTGTCCGTAAATTTTGTAAATTCAAGTAAGTCTTCAATTGTTCGCACACCGTCAAAAATTGACCTTCCCTTGATGAAACCATTTTGGTTAGGATGAATAATGTTAGGGAGGACCATTTCTAACCTTCTTGCAATGGCCTCTGATGCGATTTTAACATCGACATTTATTAACGAGATTGGTCTCCAGTTTTCGATAAAGCGTCGGTCTTTGTCTTTCTTCTCCAACAAAGTAATCATAGCCTGTTTCTGAGAATTCGAAAATTGACCTTGTTCGTGAGCAAAATTTAAAGCGCTAACAACATGCTTCCCCATAAGAGGCCAAAAGCCGAGGTAAAATTCAACCATCAAGCCATCATTCCCAGGGCTTTTATTCTTCTGGAAAGTTTTTAGCGCTTCGTAATATTCGTTGACTGAAATCTTTTTATCCAGAGAGTCACGTTGCTCGTCTGTCAGTATTTTAGTGTTTACGCTTCTAAGATATTCAAGCGTCGATTCACAGTCGCGATCATCAGATTTGGTGTCGTATAAATTTGGATAAAATTTATGTATCTCTGTCATTATTTCTTTCGGATCGGTCGTACATTCATCACCTTCTATTACCAACTTTCTAATACAGCCTTTCTTCTGTTTGGAGTTTTCTAAATTCAAAAAATATTTGTTGTTTTTCTCACCATGTTCGTACCAGTTTACTCTTTTTAAGCTTGAACGGATTATTGCACCTTGAGCTATGTATTCATACTGTCTATTGTATTCCGTTTGAAAGATTTCCAAATTGTTTATATTTTCTGGACTTGGCGACTCGTCACATTTTACTGTACATTCTTTGATTTTTCTCTCTAATGTCGTTAATGCCTCCCTCCTCTTCCTAGCCTTCTGTTTGCTATAGATAATGGTTTCATATGGGATTTTCAGTCTAAATGGTTTAAGGCTCAAGTGGAAGATCATGTGGCGGTACGATCCTACAAGGTCCGGACAGAAGATGGAAGGGTCTATCGCCGCAACCGCTCCCATCTTTACAAGGTTCCCGAAAGTTACCGACCCATCTGAGATGATGAGACAGTGCAAGCAAAAGGAACAGACCTGAACCCCGAAACTTTGTTAGAGCTTACAGAGGACACGGCAGTGGTACCTACTGCATCTCCGGCAATGCGAAGCCCGATGCATCAGTGGCAGCAGAGTTTTCACGACTGGTCACCCAGCCGGCCTCTTCGAATAGTCCTGTTCCTCTTACTACCAGGTGCGGCAGAACAGTTAGAAGACCAGCCTATCTCAATGATTTCAGTGTCTAAGGAACGTTAAGGATAACTGAACAGTGAACATTTCTTATAGCTCAGTCTTGTGGGTCTCAATTATCATATTATGTCAGTTATTGCAAGGAGACTGTCGTTGGATTTCGTTTTTTCTTTCTGTTAGCTTGTTGTCGTTTGTTTCTTTTTTGTTGTTGTTGTTGTTGTTTTTGTTTTTGTTTTGTTTTTTATTTATTTATTATTTGTTGTCAAAAGCAAGGGAGATGTGACGATGCTAGTCCCAGGCCCTCAAGGGCTCATGCAAGTGGTAGAAAGTTCCCGGATGAGTTTCCGTGTTCTGTTATGTAAACACATGTAGTCGACGAAGCGTTTTACTGCATTAAATGAATTGTGTTATTCAGTCTCGTATGAATTTATCGCTTTACAAGTACGTTATAGGAGACTTACAAATACAATGCAGAAGTATGTGTTGCAATCCGCTCTCCATCATGCTATTTTGGATGGTCAACCTTGATTTAGGAATGCTCAAACATTAACATAATGTATGTAATTGTACGTATTAAGATTAAACACCGCAGAAACGCGACGTTTGAATCGGTGCCGCATTTCTGCCGGATAATGCGACAAGACCAGACGAACGTGAGGAAGAAATTCGGCAGCTGATCCAGGTGTCGAACTTCTGTCGAATTTTTAAAATTAGTTTTTAAAATTGATTTCGACAAGGCAGAAATGCGGCGTATGAACCGGGCCTATCAGTTTCGTCACTAGTCAATTAACCGGAAACCATAACGTTGTAGCTTCAGTCAAGGCTGATATATCGATTAACTGTACAACGTACTAAAAACAAACCTCCCGTTTTGAAAACTTAGAAATCTCAAATGACCAAGTTATTAGGACTTATAATATTATGGCATTTGTCTCGAGTTAAAAATGAGTTCTAACGTCGGCGAGTTGGCGGTCATGCAATCGCAACCGAAAATATTGAGGGAGGAAAAGATTGAAACCAAGTGGACCACATACGCTGTTTTCTGCATAATACATGTATTCGACTGATAAGGCCTGGTCTGTACAGTTATTATCAGCTAAAAGCAACCGGGTTTAGAACGCTGTGTCATTGCTTCCTTATAAACCGATCCATCAGCTGAGTTGCTTTAGTCCGGAGACCGGGGATGAGTGCTATTTCTCACACTATTTATTATTTGGAGTATCTTTTTCACTTACCTGAAAAGGATAAATTAATTACGAAGTATACAAGAAGGACGCCAGCCATTGTCAATACTAGAGGCGATTTTTGTAGATATTATTCGATGAAGGATTGTGTCAGAACTAATAACTGATGCAGCTGCTGTCTGTAATTCGCAGAAGCTGAAGTGAAGCGGAACAAACTGACCTTTCTGGTCACAACTCATACCATCCGCATGAGAGGGGTGAAGTGATGGGAGAGTTGGAAATGTTGCTATCACGTTCATATTTCGTGATTTCACAGACTTTTTTTTCTATTTTTTCCTTTTTTTTTTAATTTTAGTATGAACTTTACAAAACTCTACTAGCAATTACAAAGACTAACAGATTACTTTTTTTTACACACATAGACAATGGTATATAATTAACAAATAAAAAGCCTTAACCGTTGTTTGTTCTGTTTAATATCAGGCTCGCAAGGAAGTGACGAGAGTACGAAAGAAGTAGGAAGAAGCACGAGCCGCAGGCGAGTGCTTCTAACTACTTCTTGAGTGCCGGCGTCAGCCGTGCATCTTTACTCTCACAAGGCACGCTAAAACATACTAATCACAATCCTTGTTAGAATGACTCAATACATTTCATTGGTTAAACACGACCAAAGCTGTCAAAATGTCAAACCATCAAAGTTCAGAAACCATCATAGTCCAAGTTGTTTTTTAGTCTAAACTCGCGATCAAAAAGAAAATTGGTCAGTGAAATTCGGCGGAATTTTGGTTGATACGTACCCTAAAAATGGCGTAATGATCAAGAGCTAGTTTTCAAAGATACTCGGGAAGGTGAATTTTCGAGTAAAACAAGAAAGTGCAAAAGATTTTAATCGTGAAAAGCTTAAAACTTGAACACGGAACAGTTTACCATTAATGGGAGGAACGAGTAGCTCAAACTTGGAGGACGAAGTTCTTTCTTTGGACAATCCGTTTGCTATGTTTACCGATGCGTGTTTTTTAAGGGGATGTGTTTTTTCAAGTGATGGAGATCTCTACAACGACAGGTGAATTAATTATATAAGCTTAAATAAATTTCAGCTTTGAACATTTGGTTTAATTGTTGTTACTTTTGTTCAGGACTGAAACCCTTATGTTACTAAAACGTAATTAGAATGTGTCCTCGTAAACCACTTGTGTTTTCAGCAGTTGCTGAAATTGCCCTTCTCGCTGCGTGACTCGGACAATTTCAGCAAATTCTGAAAACACGCTTGACATTAATCCTTAAGAGAGAATGTCCGTAAAAATCGAAGAAAATTGCAAAAATGTGGCCACGGTCAAAAAATAGATTTCGCTCATACTTTGTCAGTTTGAAGGCCTCAGAAACGACAGGTGAATTAATTATATAAGCTTAAATAAATTTCAGCTTTGAACATTTGGTTTTATTTATTGGTACTTTTGTTCAGAACTGAAACTCGAATTTATCTCTCGACTGGATGTAAATAGTAATCATCTACACTCGTTCTGGACCCAAAATTAAGAAGTAAGCTTAAGCTTAGTTGAATTGTTTTCTTCGTTTGCTTTGCGAGCGAACGAGTGATTTTACTCCGCTTGGCTGACTGTTTTTCGACGTGCCTCAACAATGAGGCGGGAAGGTGAATTTTCGAGTAAAACAAGAAAGTGCAAAAGATTTTAATCGTGAAAAGCTTAAAACTTGAATCGGCTTACATGGCGCCCGGCGTAGCGGGATTGTGTGGTTGAAAAACAAAATGATGATTCCACGGCATCTTGCAGCTCACTAAAAAGGGTCACCAAACAGTTTACCATTAATGGGAGGAACGAGTAGCTCAAACTTGGAGGACGAAGTTCTTTCTTTGGACAATCCGTTTGCTATGTTTACCGATGCGTGTTTTTTAAGGGGATGTGTTTTTTCAAGTGATGGAGATCTCTACAACGACAGGTGAATTAATTATATAAGCTTAAATAAATTTCAGCTTTGAACATTTGGTTTAATTGTTGTTACTTTTGTTCAGGACTAAAACCCTTATGTTATTAAAACGTAATTAGAATGAGTCCTCGTAAACCACTTGTGTTTTCAGCAGTTGCTGAAATTGCCCTTCTCGCTGCGTGACTCGGACAATTTCAGCAAATTCTGAAAACACGCTTGACATTAATCCTTAAGAGTAAAAATCGAAGAAATTTGCAAAAATGTGGCCACGGTCAAAAAATAGAATTCGCTCATACTTTGTCAGTTTGAAGGCCTCGGTAAGTAACTGAAGGATATAAGGTTAGTTTTATGAAATATTCGATATAACGGCAGAAAGCCACGAAAAACGGTCATCATACCGGAAGCTCGGATTTCACTTCACGAGAACTCGACATTTTACACTTTTCATCTTCTCGCTACACAGACGTTTACGTAGCTATGGATCTTTCTTAATCATTATTGAATACATTGATTCTTCTTGTGTCAAAATATAGCACGTTTTAAAATATCTGCTCATTTGTGAGCGAATTGAGCCCCGATTAACTAGAGACACTTTTCTCATTTACACAAAAGTCTAAAATAATCCAAATTCAGCGAGGTAAAAAGCTGACCGTTAGTGCCTCAAATCCTCTGATTTGTTAACCAAAGACAACTCAGTCATTGGTTTTTGTGTCTATTGTTTCAAATCTTTAGGATCTAGTAGCGCTTTTGCACGAACGCCGCTCGAAGTTGGATAAAATTGCAATGCAGCGCCTTTGAAATCTACAACTTATCACATCAATCGACAAGAAAGTAAATTGACTCCTCGGCCAAAGTTTGTACCTAAAGAAAAGGAGGTTCAATATTTTTAACGCTTTGAAAAGTGTTAAAAAATATGTTGATGTTAAAAATATTGTCTACGCAGGCCTGCAAACTAAAAAAACATGAAGAAACACCAAAACTGAGATTATAACACGCGCTCCATAATCTGTGTCACGCACGCACGATGACTTAGCTACAATTGGTTAAACAGATGTTTACATCCGTTGATTTAAAATAACTCATATTGTAATACTCGATATCTTACTGAAAGATGTGCCAGATTCCCCAATTAACATGCTGAAATAAAAAGAAAACTATTTTAACAGTAATTCAAACTGGATGAGGAGCTTTACATCGTCGATAGCCGATCGGAAGTAATATTCCCACGTCAATAGCAAATATTGCATCGTTCTCTAAATAGACTAATCTACTTATCCATATCTCTGTAACATAACATCTTAAACCAGAGTTTATTTTTGTGGAATCACAGACATAGCGAGCAATGATGTCTTGTTCGTTCTTGAGTTTTGTCGGTGTGATTTGCGGCGCAGATGAACGCACCTCCTCAACTTCCGTCACACCACTCACGCAGTGTAATAACGATATAAAACAGCACAAAAAGTCCTTGGAATTTTCCGCTACTGAAACAGAAGTAGAACTCATTTTGACAAGATTGCGGGTTTTCAAAAGCCGACGAATTTATTGGAGATGACTATTTGCCCGTCTCATTGTGTCAGGTTAGGCATTAAAGTACCGAATTTTCGCACAATTCCGGAACTCGACAGGAGCTAGCTATGTGGGCCCATATAAATGTTGTAGTTCGATTTTATCCTTGGATCAATTTTTATTTTCTTTTGTTCTTGTGTATTGTACTGTATGGAAATGAGTACCACATTAAAGTGCGCATGAATCGAAAATTAACTACAATTTTTTTTACATAGCTTATATTCCCCATATTTCATTTCAACCGACTCCCTCCTTTTCGTGAAGAGGATTTGCTGTTTCTAGCGGTTCCGAAATTCCCGCCGCAGTCTGAAATTTTAGATATTTTGCGCGCGGCCAAAAAGTCTCTGTGACGTCATTCGCGTGTATGTTCAAAAGTGAAACATGGCGGGAAAGGCGAAAAAGCGTAAACCTGGAAAGTTTTGCGCAACTGGCGGCCGCGGTAATGAATCTTGCTAGTTTTTTTTTTTTTTTTAGGAAATCTGCTCGTATGTGGTCTTGGACTCTTTTGTGGATCATCCTTATGGCACTATGCTTCCATTCCTTTTTCCTTGTAGTTGTAGGCGCTGCCATTAAATTGCAATAAATAAATAGTTGTTGCGAAATTGTGTTCGTCGAAGCTAAGAAAGTATTACTTAGTATCATTTTTATCAGGAAAAAGCCTAATTTGCATATACTTTCAACACACTAATTTGCATATGCGATTACAAAACTCAACGTCAGTTGGTCGCCATGATTGTTTTGTTTTGTTGCAATTTGAATCTGAGCATACGTTATCTCACAACGCACGAGCTCACCGCGCTATAACGATTGTATAGCTTTGTTGCAACAATAGTTCTCCGAGATTTTTATTCAGCAGCGAACTAACAAAAACAGAGTGACGCACTCGACTGAGTACGCGCGAATGACGTCACGACTATTCAATATAACCTAGGACCTTGTCTAGAATTTTAGTGAGAAAGGCCCAACTTCCAAGTTCCTGCTACTTAAAGTAAATTATTTTCCCCTCGAAATATTTCTTAAAGTGCCTATGAAATGAAAAATAATTGCTGTTCATTTGAATGGCTTTTCAAAATTCAGAAGAATGTCGTTTTCCTTTTTGGAATATCTTTTTTCGTTCTAGAGATATTAACGTTTTTGTATTATGCAAATTAGGAAAGTGATGACGTCATAAACTGTGCAACTAAAATGGTAAATACTGAATCAATAATATCTCTAGAAATATTGGAGCAGTGTTCTTCAAACTTGGCCCCAGAAATGTACACCACAAAAGAAACAAAATGACACTTGTGGTGCTGTTGCCATGACAACAGTTTTGCTGCTGGTCCTGTCTTAATTAGAAATGAAATTCCCAGTTTTTGTCTTAACCAAGTATCATCCACTCCCAGCAACCTAATGAGGAGAGTTTAGACAATATTAGAGCCATGTCTGTTTCAAGCAGGACCCCCTGTTCCACTTAAGAGGGTTGCAAATGGGGATATTTGGTTTTTGACAGAAAGAGACTGGAGCCAAGAGAGTTGCTATGGCAATGGTACCACAGGTGTCATTTTGTTTCTTTTGTGATCTACATTTCTTGTGCAAAGTTTGAAGATCACCACTCTGATATTTCTAGAGATATTCTTGATTCAGTATTTTAACATTTTAGTTGCACAATTTATGACGTCATCCCTTTCCTAATTTGCATAATACAAAAACGTTAATATACTTATGGAACCATGCAAACACAGTTTGCCACTCAGCTTTCGACACACATCTCTACTGAAAGAAAAAACTTTTTGCCCCGAGTCGGAATCGAACCGACGTTCCTCAGTTACTAGTCGGGCGTGATAACCACTACACTACCGGAGCAACCACGCTGGCAACGTGGCCACTTTAGAAAGTGAGTAGTATCGCACGTCGGCCATTCCTCGGAACATTTTTCTTTCGAGATTTTTGTGTGTTTCCTGGCTTCTAAATTCCCTGGACGGGAATTAGAAATATATATATGTAAATACCTTCGAAGCCATAAAAGCCGTAGAACAATATACTTATGGAACCATGCAAACACAGTTTGCCACTCAGCTTTCGACACACATCTCTACTGAAAGAAAAACTATAAGTATATTGTTCTGCGGCTTTCATGGCTTCGAAGGTATTTACATATATATATTTCTAATTCCCGTCCAGGGAATTTAGAAGCCAGGAAACACACAAAAGTCTCGAAAGAAAAATGTTCCGAGGAGTGGCCGACGTGCGATACTACTCACTTTCTAAAGTGGCCACGTTGCCAGCGTGGTTGCTCCGGTAGTGTAGTGGTTATCACGCCCGACTAGTAACTGGGGAACGTCGGTTCGATTCCGACTCGGGGCAAAAAGTTTTTCTTTCAGTAGAGATGTGTGTCGAAAGCTGAGTGGCAAACTGTGTTTGCATGGTTCCATAAGTATATTGTTCTACGGCTTTCATGGCTTCGAGGGTATTTACATATATATAAAAACGTTAATATCTCTAGAACAAAAAAAGATATTCCGAAAAGGAAAACGCCATTCTTCTGTATTTTGAAAAGCCTTTCAAATAAGCAGTAATCATTTTTCATTTCATAGGCACTTTAAATCACCAATTTTCACATTGGAGAAAATAAATAGCTTTGAAATTTCTATTCATGTGCACTTTAAAATAGGCTTGATTTCCACCGCTCACTCCAGTACGGGAAACACACTATTCAGCTTTTCTCAAAGCGTTTAGTACGGCTTTGGGTTGCATTCCATGGTACTGACACTGCATTGCGAGCTGTGCTGATGTCGCGAACGTAATTGATTCGTTCCCAGGGCCATCTCTCTTCCTCGTTGCGGCTGGTCACGTGTCCATGGGTACAAATCGAATCCCCACAGGGGGTGGGTCCTCGACTTAGTGGACACAAAATTTAACTTTCCTGCCACTCCCTTCAATCTTCATTTTTTCTGGAATGTGCAAAAATCTAGTAGACACGTGACCAGCCTCAACCAGGGTACTTTCTCGAAGGAGGGAGACTGGACCCTGGGAATGAGGTTGGGATTCATCTAGCACATAGTTGACGTCATCTTCGCTTTCTTGCGAATCTTCGTCTGGCACGTAAAGGCTGCTTCGTTTAGCTCTAGCGTCTTTGCATTTACTATCGGTGATCGGTACAGGAAGAGGAACATCAGTGTCAGTTTCATAGTAGACCTGCATTGCGAAACAGTAAAAAGATAATCATATCTTAAATTGCGTTGAAAACTTAGTACTATTAGTACGCTCTATCCTTCTTTAAAAGAAGTGAACAAAAGCTCTTGGTATTTATATTCGTGTGCCAGTTTGACATTTCTACTAAAAATTAGTGTTAACCCACCTATGACTTTTTTACTTCGTTTACAAACCCTGCCGCCGACTCTGCTTTACCAAGTTTTTCAATTAAGCTTTAAATTAACAAAATTTTAACCCCGAGCCGCAGACGCTCTTTGGGCTCGTCATGCGTTCCTCTCCCACGAACGTCTGCTCAACTGAACTGCCACTTCCGCTCGCCGTCGGTTAGCCTTTGTTTTGAAGAAACTAAGAACGAACTGCGTGAGGGAATGGAAATGTACAGCCGTGGAGTAATTTCCGCCAAACGATTCACATGCATCGTCTGGGAAAATAAATCCCGGGGTCAAAGTCCAGCTTAATATTTTAAAGCAAGCAGTTTCATTAATGTGGGTATACTCACCAGGTTTACTCGCTCAAGGTGTCGACGATTTTCGAAACTTCAGCTGTTGTAATCTCGCAGTCTCATTGCATTTTAAAATGAGAAGATGGGGGAGGGGGGAGAGGGTATTGTGTTTAGACCCTCCTTTTTTTCTGTTTACATCTTTCTGAAAGGGCTTTTAAATCCCGGTCTACTATAACGGCAATCCATAAAACATGGTGGTCGTGAAATAAAAGTTTTTATCAATCGACTGGATTGGACAACAGACTGAAGAGATAAGTTAGGAAATTGTTTTCACTTTCTTTCCGTCTTTCGGAATTGATTTATCGTGTCATCAGAATGAAGGAATTCATTGGAGGCAGTTTCTGTTTGGTAGGACCTCAAACAACTGGTTACTCACCTAAGCCTACAGGGAAGAGCTGTTTTGACAAGTTCTAACATCTTCATGGATTGGAATAAATTTATTCCTTTCTTCCAGTGAGCTCACTTTCCTTAGCTCCTTACAGTGACCCTGAAACAACTTCTCGTCCTTCGCCAAACCTATGCTAATCTGGCATGATGAACCAGACAGATAGTCATCGCTAATAAATTCGTGGGGTTTTGAAAACACCCACAACAGGCGCCAAAATCAATTCTACTTCTGTTTCAACTCCGGAAAATTTCAAAGACGTTTTGTGGTCAGTTTATAGCGGAGCTCCGGCGGAGCACCATACTTATAGAAACCCGTCAACTGCTTTTCTCATGGTAAAAATGGCTAGCGGTATTGCTCGTGGGCGCGTACGCACGACGACGACGACGACGGAGTCGCCCAATAATTAATAATATCCTAATAATAATCATAATAATCCAACATGTCGGCCATACTCCAGCTGATCACCTAGTTTACAGCGTACATCTTTGATATAGGGCATCCGTGTCATGGCTAACTGACACCTGTCAAAACAAGGTTTCCGCTGACCAGTATTACCTGACCATATCGCGGGCTCAAGTTAGAGCTCATCAAGGTCCGCTGTTTTTTTTAAGTTGACCGCTGATCAGGTAATAGTTTTCAATTGGATCGCAGGCTCAAGTCACGTTAATTTAACCAAAACGAGACACCCAAGCCACGACGAGGCTTAATTTTTCGCGCGCTTTCTGCGGCTCGAGATTTCACATTCAGTTGGTGTCTTCATTTTGAGCAAAACAACATCATCTTCGAAGTTCAGTTTCTGTCTTTTAATTCGCATAAAGGGCATAAAAATCAAGAACTACTTAAAAGATACTCCGGAAGGTGAATTTTCAACTGGAAAATGGAAGAGCAAAAGGTTGTTCGCAGGAAATTCTTCAATTTTCGGATCCACTTCTATGGCGCCCGGATTGTGTGGTTGAAAAACAAAATGATTTAATGCTGCAGGGCTTGTTCACTTTACCGCGACATCTTGCAGCTCACCAAGAAAGTTATTAACAACTCACCGGCATTAATGGGAGGAACGAGTAGCTCACACTTGGTGGAAGAAGTTCTTTCTTTGAACAAACCGTTTGCTATTTTTGTAGATGCGTGTTTTTACTATAGTGGATCGATGCGTATTTTCAAGTGGTAGAAACCTCGACAACACAGGTAACTTAAATAAATTGAAGCTTAGCATTTGGTTTAATCGTTGTTAATTTTGTTCAGGAAGGAAACTTGTATTTCAGTCTCGAATGGATATAAATAACAGTCTACTCGTTTTGGACACAAAGAAGTAGCTAGTTGAATTGTTTGTTTGTTGTTTTACAAGCTTACGAGTGTTTTCCTCCGCTTGGCTGACTGCACATGTTTTTCGGCGTCTGTGTTTCTGCAGTGTTAAAAACTGAAAGAAACGTTTGCCCTTATGTTATTAACACGTAATCGCAGTGAATCCTCGTAAAATTAAGGATTAGTATCACTTATGTTTTGTGCGATGAGGGCAGTTTCAGCAACTTTCTGAAAACTGGCACAAGTGATATTTACTCGGCCCCATGCGATTACCTATCCAAACTATCAGGATTGTTTTCCTTTTTCTCTTTTCTACGACATTTAAGCTATGTCTAAACTTTACGTACTATGAAATATGTTTGTTAAGTCCCGGCTAAAAGATCAAACATTTTCTTCCATTATCGTGTTTGTCAAGCATAACGTTTGGTGGCTACGCAAAACAATGTTTGACCAAACACGGGACCAAGTGAGTCCAAAATAAATGATTTTTGCGTATTATTGCTGAAATTTTCGACGTTACGTGGCTTATTTGGTTGCTTTTTACCGTTTGTGCACGATTTGTTTGTTGGGGTGGCTAAACGATCAAACATTTGTTCGTAATGCGAAATTTTGGATGAACATGTTTGATTTCGATCAAACATGGAAAGCCATTTAATGCACTATTGTGAGAGGTGGCTAAACCGTCAAACATGCTCGTCCAACGATGTTGGATTAAAATATTTGATCATTCTTTGATTGCTAAATTTGTTTTTGAACAAACACACGTGTCGACTGTATTGTTTTCTCGTAATGTTTTGATGTTTTTGAACCGCGGTCAATTCCCGTTGTCTGCTCTAAACATAAAATATTGGCGCAAGGAAAGCCGTGCGGTGTTCTTCAATACCAGTAAAAAAATAATCGTGGAGCTCCGCTTTTAGGCTTGGCTAAATCTATATATTAGCGGAGCTCCGACGGCCCGAAGGGCCGTCAAGCGGAGCACCATACCTATAGAAACCCGTCAACTGCTTTTCTCATGGTAAAAATGGCTAGCGGTATTGCTCGTGGGCGCGTACGCACGACGACGACGACGGAGTCGCCCAATAATTAATGATATCCTAATAATAATCATAATAATCCAACATGGCGGCCATACTCCACCTGGCCCAGCTGACCAGCTACTTTACAGCGAACGTCTTTGATACTAGACATCCATCTTATAGCCAATTGACACCTGTCAAAACAAGGTATCTGCTGACCAGTGTAACGTGACCATATCGCGGGCTCAAGTTAAGACCTCATCGAGGTCAGCTGTTTTTTTTGAAATTGACCGCTGACCAGGTACTTGCTTTCGATTGGATCGCAGGCTCAAGCCAGGTGTGGGACACTCAAACCAAATCGAGGCCTTTAAAATTTTTCGCGCGCTTTCTGCGGCCCGTAATTTCACATTCAGTTGGTTTCTTTATTTTGAGCAAAACAACTTCATCTTCTTCGATCGAAGTTTGTCTTTCGCGTAAAAAGCATAAAAATCAAGAACTTGTCAAAAGATACTCCGGAAGGTGAATTTTCAAGTGATGAAAGGAAGGACGAAAGGTTTTTCCCATGAAAAGCTTCAAAGATTGTGCGGTTGAAAACAGTATAATTCAACGCTTCAAGGGCTTTCACTTCACCGCGGCATCTTGCATCTCACCTAGAAAAGTCACTTAACAGTTCACCGGTATTAATGGGAGGAACGAGTAGCTCAAAGTCTGTGGAAGAAGCTCTTTCTTTGGACAAAGCGTTTGCTATTTTTGCGGATGCTTGTTTTTCCTTTACTGAAGCTTACGTATTTTCAAGTGGTAGAAACCTCTACAACACAGCGCAGGACAGTGAGGTAAATTAAATAACTAGAAGCTTAACATTTGCTTTAATCCTTGTTATTTTTGTTCAGGAATGAAACTTGTATTTTTCTCTCAAATGGATATAAATAACAATCATCTGTACTCGTTTTGGACGCAAAGAAATAGTTGAATTGTTTGTTTGTTTTGTTACGTTGTTTTCTTTGCAAGCGAACGAGTGTTTTTACTCGGCTTGGCTGACTGTTTTTCGACCTTGGTTCCTCAATAGCGTTTAGAAACTTTTGCCCTTATCTTATCAACACGTAATCGCAATGAGTCCTCGTAAAATTAAGCATTAAAGGGGGAAACTCGAGCTCGAGTAAAAATAAAAAATCCGATCAAATGCATGTGCATGTGCACTTCTCAAAATCTGACATTAAGTTGTCAAAATGCTGCCAAAACAGTCAAAACTACGGTGGCCCAAAAGGGCCAACACAAACAAAAAAAGAAAACGCAATCAAAGGGGAAAACATCACCAAACAAAAAAAGAAAGCGTGTTAAAGAAAGAAACAGTTAATAAAATTGAAGCTCAATACGTACGCAGGGAATGCACAACTCAAAGAAAAATAAAGTACAATGCAAACAAAAAAGCACAACGCAAACAAAAAAGCATAACGCAAACAAAAAAGCACAACGCAAACAAAAAAGCACAACGCAAACAAAAAATCACAACGCAAACAAAAAAGCACAACGCAAACAAAAAAGCATAACGCAAACAAAAAAGCACAACGCAAACAAAAAAGCACAACGCAAACAAAAAATCACAACCCCAACAAAAAAGCACAACGCAAACAAAAAAGCATAACGCAAACAAAAAAGCACAACGCAAACAAAAAAGCACAACGCAAACAAAAAAGCACTACGCAAACAAAAAAGCATAACGCAAGCAAAAATGCTTAACGCAAACAAGAAAGCACAACGCAAACAAAAGCAACAGCGTAAATAAAAGATCTTTCTTTGCTTGACTTTGGAACTTGGAAACGAGGCTGGCATGAAAAAGAGTTGAGAGTCGGTAGGAAACTGGGCAGAAATGAAATTTCTCGCATTATCACTCTTTCAACCCCAAATAAAGGAGTAAAAGAGTGTTTCCAATTCTTTAAGAAAAAAGTCATTTGGAGTAGGAAATTCGGTAATTGTATTCCACTATTCGCTGGATTTCAACAAAAATCATTATCCCTAGGATAAGAATATCAAAAGGTTCTTCATTAAATACCCATGCTAGATTTTTCTCCCGAAGTAGCGTGTCCTTTGAGAATCTCTTTCCACCCAGCCATACAGCTACTCTATTGTAGTCCTATATTCCTATACTCAGGGTAGCTACTGTGATTGTGTTTCTCAATCGAAAAGAGATTTATGTGGTCAGAGAGATCACTTGAGAACTGCAGAAACTAAAACATTCACACTAAGCAACTCGTCAAAAGCTTGGAAAACCTGTTTAGTAGATCATAATAAATCCAAAGAAAAACTAGCAAGGTTCAAGTTCCGAAAGTAACACCCTTACCTTATTCTTGGCTTGAACGTGACGTCATAATTTTTTAAAATCTTAAACTAAGGAGCCAAGAAAGTTTTTATCCTCATTAGGCATAAGAGGGGGGTAAATTTGTATCTGTTTACAACGTTTTAGCTCAGTAGCTTGCTTCGTCTGGAAACCAGCGCATTTTGAATTTCAGAGTTATAGCGGTGCGTGACAGAAAGTTACGAACGCGTTTGTCGAAAAATATATACTTAACTCGTGATTTTTAGCCTATTCAGAGATTAAAGTATTAGGAAAAGTGGTTACGTAAATGCTTTTCTCTTCAGCACAGATAATCAGTCGCCTAGATAGCCAAAGTACGTTCTAGAGTTTACACTATTTTCTGGCCTGGCCGCCATCTTGGTGTACCACGGATACACCAATATGGCGGCTCCATACTAGGCTCTGTAAATTTGTGCAAAATATTTCGACGAATATCTGAGGTTTAGGAAAACGCAAAGACTCAAAACTTGGAGAACTGTCTTCTTTATCAATCTTCTATAACATGACAACATCAACAACATCACTTTATCCACTGTTTTCGAATTATTTTTTTATCGCGTGACAGTGCAAGCCAGGAATTTCAATGGTTTGCTATATTTTGGGCGGGAAATTTCTCCGCCGGCGACCAGAATTGAAGTGTTTGCACATGCGCTACATTTGACCGCGACAATTTTGCCAACTGACTTCGTTCCTGCTTGGTTTTGAGTTTCTACCACGATGTTCTGTAGCCAATGTGGATCAAAGTCGCCTGAAGATGCCAACTTCTGCCCTAATTGTGGATATTCCCTTAAATCAGCTGCTGAAGTTGTTCCATCAACATCGTCTGGTCACGAAACTGTGAGCTTTGATGAATTTGGAACGCGCAAAGAACGAGAGAGAACGTCAAGGTTCGAGTCAAAGAGCAAGAAGGCAAAGATAGCTAAGGGCAAAGCAAAAGAAACCGAGGTTAGCATTAACGTTGGTTTTATGAAGTTGGACAAGGCAGGTAATTTTAAAAAATGCAGGGGCAAGACTTTACCTATTAAAGTACTGCCTTCGGCAGACAAAGAGAGCATTTTGGCAAAATCCGTGAGAAAACATTCAAATCATGACAAAACCATTCACGAGGGGCTCGAATACGTGCTGCTTTTCCCTGATGGCAATGAGGTGGTGAAACTACCTGGTACTGACAAGGATTTCTCCTTAAAAGAGTACAGAGAAGACGTTGGGAGAACCTATAACCGCGTGACTCTCTTCATTGCCACTAGGAGTGATTTCCTGTTCTCTGAAATGCCCAACTTTGATGACGATTCAGACTTTGACCAAGATAAAAGGTTTTCTGACAGCGATCTTGACTACAGCATTTATGAAACTCGTCGTACAGATTCCAGGGGTAGGGGGAAAATGGGAGCCGGTTCATCATCTGAGGCAGAGGTAGAAGTACCTGATACCAGAAGCAGTGTTGATCCAATAAAAGTCCATGGACAGAGTACTCCACAGATGCAGGGTTCGATGATGGATGTGGTGAAAGAGCTCCAACAAATAGAGTGTCCAACCTGTCAACAATTATTTCCAGATCACGCAGACGCATGTTGTGACATTTGGGTCGGTGAAGTTGCTTCCTTTGACTCAGATCCTCTGCCTTGTTCTTCGTTTGAGCTGCCACAAGATAGCGAGGAACAGCCAAGAATTGACGGAGATACTCCTTTGCAGGATGTGATATCAAATTTGGCCGAGTCATTATCTGAGAATCCAGTGAGGTTAAATGTGCGAAGAAAGCACATGTGGTCTGATTTTAAGGAAGCAAGATTAAAGCAGCGAGTTAATCCTGGAAACCGAATAAAAATCGTGTATATTGGGGAGCCTGCAGTTGATGATGGAGGGCCCAGAAGAGAATTTTTCTCAGGTATTACTTGGTATTACTTCATACATAAATGTGGCCATAATTTTAGAATAACAAAAATTAATTTTTCATTATTTTCTTAGCTAGGGTTCTCCATAAGCTACGGTGACCGGCGAAAAGGGTGGGTGCACCGGCTACTCAGGCATACAAAAAAATTTTTTGCATGCAGGATTTTCTTTTAGTTTTTTTTGTTTTTACCATTTAAGCATATACCCCTCAACAGGATAAGGTATCAATTGTTAAGTAATTCATATTGTGATAATGTGTAGATTCACAGTAATACTCTTTGTTAAAATATTTCGTAGACTCAGGATGCAATTTTCTTTCTAGAAATGCTGGAGCACATTGAAAGAAAACTGTTTTTGAATGGAAAACCTATCGATTCCACTGTCTCCCTCAGCAATGGAGACTTCATCTTTGCAGGCGAGGTTATTGCCATGTCAATCCTTCAGGGGGGACCAGCACCATCATTTTTTGATCCAAATGTTTTTGACTACATCTCTAATCAGCCATTATCACCAGAAAGTATCAAGACGTATAAAGAAGCTGCTTTGAAGGTACTATACTGTTACTTAAGTAAGCTCAACAGGGACCTTTAAGGGATCAAGAGGGAGGAGAGGCCAGAGTTAAGATGTTTTGAATTTGAAGTATGCAAATGACACCTTTTTGCTTTGTTCTTGAAGTGCTTGAATTTATGCAGCTATATTTATGTACCCCAAAATTGCTCAGTCATGGAGATGAACAATAATTATAATTTATTGTTTTATTTAGATTAAGAATGCTCATGATGACAAAGAATTACAACAGCTCCTTATGACAGATGATATATTTCAAGTACTTGAGGAGATAGGATATACTGGTGTCCCTCAGAGGGAAACCATGAAAACCTCTTCAAACATTATTCAGTGAGTAGATTGTTTGCGTCTGTTACTTTACAATAATACAATTAAATATCTTCTAGGTAAACAATGTATACATTGTTAATGATATATGAAATAAATCATATATGAACTGCAGAAATGAAATGCAATAAATGATCATTGCAGTTGTGAACACAATTTATGCAATTGTGTATAGAAGCCGGAACAAAAAATTCAGGACTTCAACTGGGTTTGAACTCATGACCTTGCGATTACCGGCGCAATGCTCTACCAACTGAACCATGAAGCCACTGACGCTGGGAGCAGGTCAATTGTGGGTTCATCCGTGAAAGAAATGTTTACATTTCTGGTCTTGATTTATTATTATTTCTCTTTTGATTTTAGATCCATTTGCATTAAGAGTCAGTTTGCTACAACACTTCCCCAGTTGATGCAGCTACAAGAAGGACTGAAGAGTAATGGACTCCTGGAATCAATAAGGCAGATCCCGAAGCTGTGGAAGGCTGTATTTCTACCCAATGAGTCTTCTTTTTCACTTTCAGCAGATGATTTTCTTGATCAACTTGTTGCAACATTCAGTTGCTCACAGGCAGAAAAACAACTTGAAATTGATGTTTTTAAACTCTTCAGTGACTTTGTGCAGTTTATACCTGCAGAAGGTCTGTTAATTATTCTTTGAGACATGCAATTAACTCAGTGAATGCAATCGAAGTCAGAGATAGCTATGTTATTGTTTAAAATTGAATTATGTGCTGTATGTCCTTTTTCTTATTTCAACTTGTAATGGTTGTAATTCATTTACTGGGTGATAATGCAAATGTTTATTCAACAGGAGATTTAACCATCAATGATTTGATCAAGTGGATGACTGGAACAAAAACAGTGCCAGTGCTTGGTTTCCCCAAGAAGTTTTCCATCACCTTTGTACATGGGTGTGTTGCCGGCTGCAGGTGCAGACCAACAACATCAACATGTGATCTGCTCTTGAAGATGCCAGTACATATCTACAACTTTGAAGACATGGTGGAGATGATGTCACCAGCACTAAAAGATTGTATTGGTTTTGGACTGATATGAGTCAGTATCCAAACTTGTGTGCCATTGGGACGTTTGTGAGGAGGATTGGGGTAATAACCAAATTTGTGTATGTGGAGGCTCCACCCTGAGGTCCAACCCTTACCTCTTATGTAACACTTTAGACATAATAGGCACCCACAGAAGACATGCTCCACTGTTTTCCTACAGTGTGGGATTGAGTAATCCTTCACATGGATAATGAGTCATTAAGTGTGTCTGTTCAAGAAAACTGGGAAGGCCCATTTCAGTTTGCAAATTTCATTTTCCCCTGCCATTTTTTATTCTTCAACACACGTTGAACTTTAAACCTCTTGGGTGAAACCTTCCTTACATTCTAAGGAGAACTAGTATGTATCCCCATCCACTGTGGGAGTGTAGTGTATTTCTGAACTACCAAACAACATAGTGTAAATAACTTTATTTTATCTCATTAACAGCTGGGTCAAATAAATTATTATTAATATTAAGCATTCCATTATCACCTGCTTCTTCCAAATTTGAGGCATTTGTTGGACATGTTCCTTCTTAATTAATTCTGGCTTAAATTAGAGAATTAATCAGGCCTTTGTAGTACTACTGACTTACTTTTACCATGCCTGAAAGCCGTAGAGTCATCTGCTTTAAGGTGTGATACAGTTGTATGCCTAAATGTTATATAGTGGCAACTTCTAGGAAGTGATGTGGCCACAAAAGTTGATTTAACTAGCACATTGAGAATTATCAGCTGAGTTATATATTAAACTTTGTTCACGTTAGGTTACATTTTCAAACTAAAACTACTAAGCAAAAGAAGTTGTGCTAGTAGCACTATTAATGTTCAGTAACTGTTGTCACTCATATATGTAATGCTTTTGAAAATAACAAGTTCAAACAGGCAGAATTTTCACAAATTACAGTGAAGCACATCATTTCTGTAATTGCTGTAAGTTTCCCTTAGGTGCTTAATTGCTTAATTCCATTAAGTGTAATTGCTGTAAGTTTCCCTTAAGTGTCCCTTCGCGACTCCACCCAATACGGAATATATTTTCTCCCAACTAGCCGTCAATATAATGTGGTATTGCCATCTCAAAATCGCAATTAGTTTTGTATCGCGATCCATCATTTATAAGGATAAATAAAACTGTAAACTAATCAACCCGCACCTGATCGAAATTTCAATTCTTTCTACCTGTGAAATAGCACGTTTGAATGCGGAAGCAATTTGTTTGCGTACGTCAGCAACCCAATTTAGTGCAACGACATCAATTTCAACATTAGAACCAATCACAGGCCGCAAAAGTGAGATGGCAATACCATAGGCAAAACTATAAGAAGATCATGACACTGATTATAACTGGTTCAAAAAAACCTAAATAAAGGGTCAGGCTGTATTCATTTAATTAGGGTATGCAAAGGCAATCAGTTTTTGGAACACATAAAGTGCACCTGCTGCAGTAGATGGAAATTGAAGATTTTCATTTTCAACAACATAATAAAAATATTCTTGATAGATCTGCAATCCATTTGGCTGATCAATTTGCACCTTCTCTTCCATTTCTTCTATTTGCTGAATCTCAATAGGACATTTACATTCAAAAGCACCTGAGCGGTGTGGCAAATAATATAAAATGTCTGGTACTCCTGGTACTGTACACTGACTTCTTGAAGAACGAATGCGGTGAGTATTCCAGTGCACTTTGACTTTGTCAAGTTCACTATCAATGAGTGGTTGAAAGCAAAACCATAAGCACTCCATATGTAAAGTATTACCAAGGTCAAGTATTCCTGTAGTAACCATGTACTTAAAGAAGTCAATCCACCATCCAGCTCTCCCCCTTCGGAAGAAGGACCACCAGCACTCAATCCTTTGATTAGCAGGTGAACTCCCATATTTATGTGCCTTGTCACCAGCTAAGTCATCATGTCCATTTTGACGGAAAAAGCACTGCAAGGCTGCCATTATGCCATTTTCTGTGCCACAGTCACTTCTAACAATGATTGGACAACCCTGAGTCTCTTTCACACAGTCAAGGTAAAATGAGGCTGGAATTTCTGGTTTGTTATTGGATCTAGCGACCTCAAGCCATAGGATTTTGCGACTGTAACCATCGATTGCACCATGTATTGGAAAACCGTATGGCTTGAGTTTATCATATCCTACAGAAAGCAAGTTTGCACTTTTTGTCAAAAGATCCTTTCCAAATGGTGTATTTATTGTGGTTCAATTATGGTCAATTTTATCTGTAGTTTAAATTTTATTCTTCTTTGTTTCTGGGTGTGGTGATAATGAAAATGAGTTTGAAACAATGGAAAATAAAATTTAAAGCAGGGGTAAAATTGAACCATAACAAATCAATAAATTCAAACCATTTTGGAGGTGTGGTTGCAAATATGAACAAGCTGCCTTAATATATTACTGTTTGTAACAACAACACCAATAACAATAATACAATAATAATAATAATGTAACCATTAGTAAACTCTCTTTAATAATGTCTCGAAACAACAACATTGACACAGCAAGAAAATGGCCGCCTTCTTCATACAACAACACATGTTCCTCGTCCCTGAAGAGACTGCTTAGCACCGTTACAATAATAATAATATAAGAGAAAAGAGCAAAACTTCAAAGTGAATAATAATAATGATAATAATAAAAATAATAACAGTAAAAACAAATATAATAGCAATAATAATAATACTTGCAAAAAAGTTTCACAAGTAGACTTACCATCCACGTGCCAACAAAAGTTAGGACCGTAACTGGAGTACCTTCTTCTAGTAAGCCTTCGTCGTCGCCTTTGTACGACACCTTCCGGATCGAGTTCTCGAATGACTGAAGCAACGATTCGTCGAGGAACATGTATATGATGTTCCAGTCGAAGGGAATGCCAGATTGCTCTGTAACTAGTGATCTGCCGGATCCATTTAGCTGTTGTTCAATAATATCCCTCAGTTGTTCTCGATCTGTATTACCTGTATTTCCATTTCTTCGTAGGCCAAAGTCCTGTAGCCTTCGTTTCAGTGTGCGCAAACTGAGAGTAATATTGTGATATTCGTGCAAGAACTCTCTAATAACTTCGTTCTCATATCCAAGATAGAAGTAATGAGTGATTATCTCTCTCTCCGTCTTACACACTTCGGCCATGATTCTTGCTATACATGTAAGACCTCGTTTTCCTGTTACCCTCGTTTCAAATCATCCGTATCTGTTTTTTTTGTATGCGTCCTGCTTTTTTTATGTCATGCTTTTTTGTTTGCGTTATGC